>JAAAKO020031001.1:0-13339 GCA_010015015.2 Bolitophila cinerea | reverse complement strand
GAATTATTTATGGACATTTACACAATTATTTTAATATATATTTTTTTAGCTAATTTATAAAAAGGTTTAGATAAACGGGAAAACCATTAAAATTACGTTAATTTACAAAAAAAAATTACTATTATTATAAAATATAATAAAATATATTTTTGGTTTAAAATGTTCCGAACTTTTTTACCCGCGACCAAAATTTGTAATGTATTGCTTGTTACGGCCCAAAATTAAAATCACTCTAAATTGTTTTGTAGAAGAAACCTTGTTTTAATAAAAAAAATCAATAATTTTCGAAATTGCATTTCAAGATTTAGGAGAACTGAAAGCTTTGCAACCCCCTTATCCACACAAGAGATCCCTAAAGCCTTAATATAAAAAATGTCTGGGAAATGACGTCCTTAGGAAGGGATATGCTGAAAAACGTCATATTTAATATTTATACCATTTATTATGGGAAGTAAATTATACTTTTTATGGCACTACAGTTTTTGGGGCCGTGGATCTCATGGTCAAAATGTTCAATTTCGTATAAGTCAGCTGACCACGATCAAATGTTCGAATTGCCAAAAAAGATAGGACATTCAACTGAATCCGAACATGTTTTAATTTGGGGTCCACGAAACAAAAACGGGTGCCTTTTTAGGCTTTTTCAAAAATGTTGGCCTACAAAAACAATTACCCCTCCCCTTTTGAATATAAAATAGGGTACGATATAAAGTTTTTAAGCATATTTCCTGCATGGTAGGACAGTCAGATTCCCCTATTAAAAAATCATAATTATTTTAAATACCTTTAATTTGATCCCAAACACTATTAACTTAGTTTACGTAGTTTGCTCCAAAATACAGTTTGTCTATTTATTTTACAAATCTGGTGGTGATTTCCAAGAAATTAATTTTTAATATTTAATGTTTGAGAGGTTTTCTCCCTACACCTAATAGGGATGGAAGAGCAGTTTAATCCAAATTAAAAAGAGGAATTAAGTGTAAATGTCTCATATATATGTATTTAAAATATAATTGTAATGAGACGGATGTGCATGCATTCTTGAAATCAATTATTTTGTACATGGAATCATGTTGAAATTTTTACAAATGAATTTCCGTTTGAAAAACAATAATAATTAATCAACCCTAAAAAACGGTGACAGGCAAACTATACCTTGTAAAAATCTCCCAAAATCTCTTTTCTCTATTCTTCTCTTTGTGTTTTTGTTAAAAAATGCACATGATTGTTGTTGTGTACTGGAAATTTTTTGGGGTCTATTTCATGCCGCCTAAAAAACAATGTTTTTCATATAAATTCTAAATTCCTTTTTTCTTGATATATGTATTTGACCACCCCTAACTTTTACAAATTTAAACCACCCTAATAAACATAAATTTTCTCCCGGAAATGATTAATATTTTTGAAAGCTTTTTTATGAAATTTTTTTTTAGGATTTTGTCATTTCCGGGTTTTTGATTTTCAGGGATTTTGTCATTTCTGGGATATTCGGGATTTCGTACCCAACCCTCAAACCCCCTGTGCATTATTATGTGGATTTATCCGGAAAATAGTTCACAATTTTTTGCCGTTAGGTCTAATTTTTGAAAACCAAAATAAAACAACAAAACACTTGGTGATGATAATGCACAATCGGCCTGTGAAAATAATTGAAATAAATTGAAATGATTCCTCCTCAACGGTTGCTTTTGTTGTCTGGTGTGTTTGAAAATCATTGTTTGATTTTTATATTTATCATAAATTAAAAGTAATTTTTGTTTTAATAAATATTACAAATTTCAAATGTTTATCAGAGAAGGATGAAAATTGAAAATAAATATATTTTTTTACTGTATTCAAGTAATAAATCATTGAGGTACATAAAATTGATAAACTGTTAAGACAATATATAGCTAAAATCCGTTTTTTTGTCATCCTTTTTTAAAAAGAAGAATTTCGAAACATTTTAATTAATTTATTGTAAAAAAAGTATTATCAAAAAAAAAGTTTTCAAATTATTTCTTTTTGGTTAATTTGAATGTATTTTCAGTCATCATTAGGAAGATTTTTATAATATGCCGATTACTGTTGATGATGTATATAAAGAAAATCTTCAGTTTTCAACTCTACTCTAATGTAATATATTGCGCTATATATACCCTCCCATTATATATTACACATGTGTACTCGTATTTAACCACATCATACAAGACAAAAAAGATATAGATTGGTATATATCAAATCGTTTAAAAATTTCGAAACTAGACTAGTTCGTGCTCCCTGTCACAGACATTCAAGTTCCATTCGAATAGAGTCGGCTTGAAATGCACTTTAAATGTACAACGACGAATGGGTCATTATTGACAGCTGTCAATCGATAAAAAAATAAATCAGTTACACAAATGAATACTATGCTACTCCTCAAGTCATATAGTGAAGAATCAGAGAAAAATGTACATCCAAATAGTAAAAAAGATGCATTTAAAAAAAACCATTCAGAGAAACTTCTGAGGATAAGTGGATTTTACTCGATTATCCGGGCCCAACTTTTATTACATGTAATACATACATACGTATATATTATATGTATTAATTTTTAAATATTAAATATAAAATATTTTATAATAGCAAATTATAAAAATTATCATATTACTATATATGTAAATATGGAATATTATTATAATAATAATCATATAAAAAATATTAATAAACATAATATAATCATTTGATGCAGTAGATAACGTTAGGATAATGTAAAATAATAATGTATTTTTGTTAAACTTTATATTTATGGTATCTGTATTCTATATGTATTATATATTAAAATTTTATATATATAGAGTACGTTTATATGTATAACGTATAAAAGAAATTCATTCCTCGCAATCACGTAAATTGCATGAACGAGTCCTGGCTAAATTCGAAGATAAGAAAAAAACTTTCTCAAAACGAGCATTTCAATAATGCGCTGCCTCACACACCGCACCCCCATCATATATTTACATTTCTTTCTTTCGTAAAATATTTTATTAAATTTCCATTTAGTAAATTCGATAACTTCAAGAGATCTATCTCTCTCCCGATCCCTTTTGTGTGTGTGTGTATTAGTGCTTTTGTGTGCACGTGCATTCGAATTTATTTAAAATCCACCAAAAAACTTCGACGTGCGATGGTCGTTTGACACGTACTTATAACGTATACTGATAAATGTGGCGTAATTTGCGAAGAGCAAATCGCATAGCGCAATTCTTGCGTTATGTGGGCTGGAAAAAAAATGCTGCGGATGAAATACATTTCGTCCCTACTTTCGAGCTCGCGCCCCTGCATCATGCCCTTCGTCGTTTCACCGCAATGGAACGGACAACTTTTACAATTAATCATTTCATTTCGATATCTTCGACGAGAACTGTTTACAGAACTTTTTTCTGCTTCTGCCGCACTGAACGAAGGCGTTCGTTCGCGTCGAAGTGTTTTCGTTTGCTTTGCAACGCAAAGCTTTGGGGTCTGGGGTGCTGCGCTCTGTCGGGTTCGCGTGCGCCCGCTCGTGCGATGGCAAATTGTAAATAATCTAAAATACTTTTCCGAGTGATTTTATTTAATGTTGTGGTTGATGGTTATAAATTATAGCAGGTAAAATTTGTAATCATATACAGGTACTATATACAGTATACATATATTAAATTGAATAGCACTATGTATTCGCGGGGAAAGAAATATATTTTTTATTCGTTCTACTTTAAGGATAGCGTAAACGTGAAGTGCATTGCAAATTCTTCGAAATGGAAACCAATTATCTAAAGTAATTTAAAAATGTAAACATTGTTGTGAATTTATAAATAATATCCTGCGGTCGGTATATAAGATAATGCTATACTGAACTATATACTTAAACTTATATACAAATAACAGTATACAAACAAATTGCTCTATATAAATACGCCGTTTAAATAACGTGTATAATATTATCTCATTTAATCGTGTTAATTGCTTAAATTTAACACTGCAAACCGTAATTGCGAAACTTCATTCAAGTTTTAAACATATGTGTTTATTACACCATTTTTATAATGCGTTTTGGTTAATAAAGAAGATTAGCCATATCCGGCGGAAACAGAAAAAGCACGCACATATAAAAATAACTTCTTTACGCTGGCTGTTCAGTGAAATTAGTTATGGGCTAAATAAAGTTATATATACAATGAACTTAAAACATTCATGAGAATCGAGGTTATGTGATTCGTAGATGGGATATAACATTTTATACTCATTCTTTTCTAAGAAAATTGTAAATTCGAGAGAATATGCTTGTTCTATCACTCAATTTAAGATTGACTTTGCGGTTTATATATTTATATAGCTGTGAAAATTTACTTTTATTGGAACTGAAGCATATGGATTTTTTATGACGACATAAAATAACAGATCGATGGTGTTCAATATATAATATAGAGCCACATAATCTCCGCATAAGAGCAGAGATTTCGTTAAGAGGTGTGTTCTGTTCTGCGGTGATATAATGTAATACACCTGGGGATGAAACAAACGCCGCCACCGCGACGATTCATCTGCTGAGTGCTAGAATGACCCCGATGCGAAAGTTGGGGTTTGATGTGAGATTTAAGTATATATTTCAGTTTGAGCTTTGTAAGGAGATAAAAAGTATAAAAAGCAATAAACTTAAGAGCAGAATAATCTACGGTTTGTAACTTATGTCGAGCTTGTGTTTGCCAGAATAAAAAATGTAAAAAGCGTGGTACAAAAAGAAATAAATAAATTTTGATATTTTAATTGATTTGGTAGTTCCTTCACTAACGTTTTGGCATACATTTTTCTGAATTCATGAATTCGGTTTATGTTATCTGAACAACCTAGGAAGTATAATTAATTAGTTCTGCGACGCAGCGATTAAAACCCGAAGAAATAATGTTTAACCTTGAACCGTGAGGCTAACATGTACATGCTAAAGTAAATATGGGGTTTCATCAAATCAAAGCCCCAACTGAAATTGTAATTCAAACCTATATTTTTTATTGATATTTTTATACATTTCTATAAAACAATTAAAAAAGATTGAAAAAAATCTATGTCGCCTCCAAAAATTGGAAATTCAGAAATTATTTCGGGTCGTTTGTGGCTTAAACACGGTTCTAGGGATAAGATAATTATTAAACGCAAACCCTAATAGAGGAGACCTAGATCAAAAGAAGAGCGGGTGGCATGAGGTTCGTCATATTCTTTTGTTTTGCACGCGAAATGTTTTGTTTTGTCTACAATCGATCGATATCTATTTCCGTAAATTTAAACCCTCATAAAATATCAACCCTTATTTTAGTACAGTAAACGCATGCGGCCCGTGCCGCAATTCTGGTTCACCGGGCCTGTTTTAGACTGTTAATTATTAATGCTATTTTGCTATATTTGTAATACGGAAATTTAAATATAGTTGTTATTGTTGGTTGTTTAATTGACAAAAATATTTAAAATGTCTGTTTTATACTATCATTATTCAAAAAATATTCCGGTTTAGTGTTTAAAAATACTATTAAAACATAGACAAAATATTCTTAAATTCATATGCCGCGAGTGTGCTTTGTAGAAAATTGCAAATAAAGAAGCCTGCATACTACATTAATATACTATTTTAACACGTATGTTTTATATTTTATTATATATATGTATGTATTAAAATGTATGTTATTGATATTGTTTTAAAGATTTCCAAAGAACAACAAAGAACGGTTTTTTGCAATACACAGCTTCGTCATAATATGAATTCAATATTAAAAACCGCAGTGGTCTACTGCACCTTGAACCTCACATTTTGAATATGGAAATGGGACAAAAAATATTTCATAAAATTAATATTTCGTCTTTATATAGTGGAAACTCATTATCATTTATATAAGAGTACGAATGAAATTTAATAAGTTTTCCAATATCCACTACAGAAGATATTGCGTTTTTGAAATATAATAGAAAAAGTACGGATGCGGTACAAAATAAAAAAAAATACATCCAGAATGACTTATGCCATATTTTTTTTTAAAATACAGATGACAAAATAGAGAAACATAAAATCTACAAAAATAAAATCCAAAACAATAAAATCCAACAATAAGATATTCAGAAAAAATAAATTTAAAAAAAATAGTGTTGTTTTTTTATTTTTATTTTTTTAATATTTAAATCAAACAAACACTACCCCATATTTTTGTAATTTTGTGTTTCTGGATTTTTGATTTCTGGATTTTGGTTTTCGGTTTCAGGATTTTGGTTTCTAGATTTCGTCACTAACCCATTACAAAAAAACGAGTTACGAAAAGCTTTGGTACGATGATTTGGAATAATAATTGGATTAGTTCTTAGAGACTTGCACTGTCAAGCTTACGACAAACATAGTTAGGAGAAGAGTTAATTGAAATATTTTTAAAATATAAACAAGTAAAGTGAACATACTAAGATTTTATTTCTAAAAGTACCCAGAGAATCATACTGGCGTTTAAGAACACGTTATAGAATTGCTTAAGCATTAGCAGATATGGTGGAGAAAAAAATATCGTAGTGAGAGAAAGAAGAGCTTTTACCAGTTTCATCCGAGTGTTTTTCGATAACAGGTTAATATGCACCCACAAAATTCGAATACCAGCAAACACTTTTGATGATATTTGATAGGCGTGATCGGTCCAATTGAAACTGTTGATCATAGTTAGTCCTAGATATTTGGCACTTTTAGAGAATGGTATAACATTTTAATCTAATATTATTGGTGGCAGTGTATATGTAGTAATATTTTGTTTGTTTTCCACAAACCTCTTAGTTATAATACGCTCAAAGAGCGCTTGTTGAACATTACTGTCAAACGCTTAAGCGGAGCGGTGCATCAATAAGCGTCGTTGAATTTAGTTCAAAGAGCGATACCAAAACGTTAGAACTGGTGCAACTGTAATTTTTTTCCCGGGCAGTAATAATATTTTTCTTGTTTTCATAATAAATAAAAGAGTTCATTTATAAAATATTATAAATATACAGGGTGTCCTGTAACTCACCTTATAATTTGGCGGGCAGATAGAATACATCATGACTGAGCAGCAAATCGAAACATGACATTAGCAAAATATAGACAGGTGTCCAAAATGTGGGGATTTTCCACATACTTTGACCATCACCAAACTCAATATATATATGGATCTTAGTGGTATCTGATGAAAACTTCGTGAAGACTTCGCGAAGGTGACCATAAATCGTTCCTCTCGGGGAGGGCAGGACCCCTTGCCTTCTGATGCCACATTGTCATGATCATGATCGCACCAATGCAATTCAACCCCTCGTAAAACGAGTTTTATCTTATTTTTATCAAGGGATTTATAACCCCAAACTAAAAAAAGTTTTTAATAAGGAGGTACCCATTTAATGGTATAATTAGAAGTTTGTTTCCTCAAACATTAGTTTAATATCACGTACTTGGTTAACATAATTATATTTTTTTCGTACCACCCGAAATAATATAATTATGTTGACAAAATACGGGATTTTAAAATGCTGGATTTTGAAATGCAGGATTTTTCGGGATATCGAGGGTAACCCATTTTATTACAATTCTCGGCCGCGAACCTGGGAATCTAGCATATGATGATGATGGGAAAGAGGACTATCTCCAAGAGAAAGGTCCAGCACGTAGGACACTGAGTGGGCCCATTGGTCCATGACATGCCGAATTTAAAAAATTAATACAAACAAATACAAATAAGTTCCATTGGAATTATAAAAAAAATAGAATGATGTTGTTTTTTAAATTCACTTAAACCAGTAACAAATACAATAATAAACGTTTCAAATCATCATCCAGTAAATGCTCATATATAAATATTGAAAATACACTGTTGTAAAGTGTAAGCATAGAGAGGCTGCAATCCTATTGATATACCAAACAATGTCACCAGTATAATTAAGGAATTGCTCTAACTGAATGCCATTATAGTGCATGTGATTATACTGCAATATATTCACTATATGCGTACAGTGTAATAAGCTAATATACATTACTAAACTACATGTATATTGTATTTGTATATACACATAGTTCTTGGTAGCTACTAATATCAGCTGAGTACAAAAGCACTTAATTCTTCAAAACAGAATCATAGTGCATAATTGTGCAAGATTAACTTGGAATTTGTATTGTCACACACGCGCGAGCTGCAGCACATAAACGCGACAATTTGCTGCGTGCATTATTAACATTTTGCTGTGTACGTTGTTACCTACTAGCTTAGAATCTCTGGCGTATATTACGCACCATATACTAACTATGTATGTATGGGAGTACATGTTTTAGCAAATAGAGTATTTTCTATATAGTATAGTATAGATGTGGTCGTGTTGCAGAGTGCGCGCATATTCAAGTAAACAAGCGGCTATTTGTGGGATGTACACCAATCAACCGACTCAACCGTAAACACTGTACATGTACGTACGTTGTATGTACATGTACAATGTACATACTCAACCGTACGCTACACGTACTATATACTGTATACAGTGTGCATATATACTCTATATATGTATATATAGAATAAACACGTAAAGGTTGTTATTTTATAGGTTTACCGTACTGGGTAATCAGAAATTAAATTAGTATTGATTGGCCGATTGAGGTTCCGAAATAGTTGAACACGTCGCGCGCAGCCCTTTAAAATGAATCGTGATCAATATATATTTGATATATCTATACTCGTATTTCACTATATATTTAAGAAAAAGGCTCACACCACACACGAAAAGAATTGTTCCTACACCGCCGTGTCCGCGCAACGTCCCGACGTAATTTATATAATTTCTTATCCCACTCCACCAAATTGAATCAAATACCTATCTTTCCTATTTAGCCGCACTCGCATGGGCACATTTAGAAAGAAAGAAAAAAAATAATCGATTCGAGTGCAAGCGCACCGTTTAATTTAATGCATTTTTCATTTTGCGCGCACGAGACTTTCACCCTAACATAATATAGCAAGATAGAAATACTATAATATGCGCTTTGCCGGATAATTTATTTTAATTGCAACATAAATCATTGAGCACCAAGTATATTTATGTGTTCTGATATATTATGGTATACTATAAGATATGTACAATGGTAACCATTATTATTTTGAGACGGCCATAAATAATATAGTAGAAGTATAGTATAAAACTTATTTGCAGAAAGGGGCGCACACTCATTGACTTGTTTGATTGCGCCATTTTTTGAATGTATATCTGTATATGTATATTAAAAAATAAATTAAATTTGAATATTATTTTATATGGAGATCCAAAACGAGGCAGTTGTTTCGGAATATATAAAAAAATAACAAAATAATTTTGTACGTCCGAATACTAAAATTAAAGGATATAGCTGACATCCTAAAGATATCAAAAAATATGATCATTATTATGTATGATCATTTGGGCATGAGATGGCTGTGCTCGAAATAGGCGCCGCATTTAGCCATTTTTAAGCGCAATTCGAAAGAATTTCTGCGTCGTTAAATGTGACAATGGATTTAACTCCTGAGTCACGTCAGAAGTCAGTTGAATGGACAGCAACCGGTGAAAGTCGACCAATGCGTCCAAAAGCACAAAATTTGGCAGACAAAATTATATGGGCTCGGTATTTTGGGAAGCCCGAGGAATAATATCAATCGACTACCTTATAAGGGGAAAACCATCAATAGTGAATATTACATAGCGTTGTTGAGCCAAGACAACGAACCGTGTCACAAGTCGATGGCAACGATGGTTAAAATGGCTTTTCGCAGATCTCAAAAAGATGGTCCAGGCATAGGCGGATCCAGAAAATGTTCTGCGGGGGAAAATTTGGTCACGATAGTATTTAACTACATTTTTTAGGGATTTTAAATTCTTTAATTTGTTTTAAATTCAAAATTCTAAATTATATAATTCGGAGTTTTTTTTGTTTATGCGCACGTTTGCTTTTGCACATTAAAAAAAATATTCAGGTTTTTAAGTTCCTTAATCCAGAAAACCTCAAAAAGCTTAAATTCCTTATTAAACCAACTAACCTGAACAACAGCAAAGTCTATATATTTAGCTAATAGGGTATTCTTCAGCTCTAATCCATGTCTAGCTAATTTATTCTCATTTTGAATGTTTACTGGAATTTACTTTTATTTGAGAGCAAACATTTTTTATTAATTAAATGTCTATAGATACAAAATATTAATTATGGAAGCATCAGAGCCAGACCGGGTACCGTCGTCCCTTGAAGATATTGATATACCCATAACCATATACGAAGAAATTAATTTATAATAAATAAAAATGGAATATATGGTTTATGTAATATTTGTAATTTGACAAAATTGAAAATATTTTACCTGGGGGGCATGTCCCCATGTCTCTGACCCAACAGGTAATGCGGCAACTTCAGTCTGACTTACGTCTATAAACAACAAAGTCTTATAGTTGCAATCTCGCAATTGTGTATGGTTGCTGGTTTTTCCACGATAATACTAAATTATTAGTTTAACTTTTACTATCTTTGACAATATGATTACACTTAGTACCAAAATAAGTAAGGACATTTTATTGAAAATACGTACAAATATAAAATAAAATAATCGAGATAAGAAAAACGTAATAATGAAGAATAACATCATCTATTATTGTTATAACCTTAAAAACTTTTAGAGGTAAATTGTAAGTTGTTATCCTTGAATTCTCTGAGTTAAAAAGAAGGCAACATTCTTTGGTTTTGTATTTATACCAAATTTAGTTTCAACATTCTAAAATATGTAAAAAGTCCATGATTATTTGTGGATAATTATAAAAATGCAAAAACAAAGGACTCAGTATATCTTAGCAGGTATTATTTTTGCAAAAAAATTTACCGTAGAAAAACTATCAGTGAAGAAATACGACCAGGAAAATTTAAAACACATTTCACTTAAGAGTACAGTGCAGACCTTAAGAGTGCGGTAATTGTAATGCGAAACTGAAGGTACGATTAGACTGACGGATGAACAGAAGGTTTCTCAAATCGAGTAAAAACCGGTAAGTCATTTTCTCCGTGTGCCGTCAGACGGAGAAATCAGAAGGTTTCTCCGTTATAGTGTGATCACTAGGGACGGAGAAACCCTGTACAATATTTTTTTTAAACAAACAACAAAAGTGAGGTGGGCATTTTTATATATTTTGCGATAGCTCTTCAGTAAAAATAATTTAGAAGTCCTACGAAGCCATTTGGGGATAATTTTGGAGCTTAGGTAAACAAGTTGTTACCAACCTGAAAAATAATTTTCCAACTAAACAAATAAAGTGAGTTGGACATTTCTATTTATTTTACGTAAAAATAATATGAAAGTCCTAAACAGTCGCTTTGGAGTGTGGTGAAATAACACAGAGAAACCGTCTGTTTATCCGTCAGTGTGATCCTAGCTTAACGGGTTTTAAGAAGTGTTGTAAAGAAAATTGACCAAATTCGGAGATGGAATTGAAAAAATAGCTTGATTGTGGAACCAGTGAAAATTACTTTTCAGTATCTACCAATAAAAATTACAAAAAAGTTTTCGGTTATCTTAAGAAATATGTTAATAGTATGTATTAATAATAAAAAAATTTAATGCTTAGGCATAAACTAATTACTATATTGACCATAATTTAAAAAACAGCGACTGAAATGGGCAATATAACATGCCGAACGTGGGATTTATTAATCTTGAGTGAAGAATCAAAGTTTGCTCAAATGTAAATTGTGGAGCGGAAAATTGTCCGCAATGCCAAAAAAATACACTGAGAGACTGGAATTACCATAAAATGGTAATTTTTAAACAAACCCTGCTAAAATGGTTGGGATAATTATTAAAATGGTTACGATAACAATTTTTATTGGTAATATCGTTGGTCTCAAGTCAGAGGTCTGTAACCACCAAAAAAAAAACAAAAAAAAACTGAATAGAGGAAACGAATCTTCGGCTTTTAAAGCGACAATATCACCATTAAAAACTCCTAACATTTTCGATGGTTTCAAATCGGTTTTATCCCTAAAAATAACGACAAAAATGGCATGAACATGTATGAATTCTTGCCATTCATCGGCTTTCACAAATCAATAGCTAAAACAACCACTTTTTATTCCTACATCAAAATGACACACAATCAATCCTCTGTAATCTACAAACTCGAAACTGAATCATCACTTAATTTGCTTCAATTGCACCAAAGTTGTTCAATAAAGACGAAATGGAGAGATTGCAAGTATGCGCTTTCTTCTTTATACACAAACATAAAAACATATATATTGACATAGACACACATTACACACAAACACTCACACACACACCCATTTATACAATATAGAAGCGCAGTGAAAAATCTTTGGGAAATATTCTATTAGTGGCCAGATTAATTCCCCGCCCACCGCATTGGACAGGGACCATTTATTATTTCCGACACAACACTCATGTTCTTCGACGTTGCGACGGACGGGCTCTGCTCTGTATGTGCCATGGCATAAACACACTTCTTCTACACACATACAACACACACACACACACACACACACATACGAACAGACAATCAGTTAAGCTTATGTGGACGTGTATGTAATGTATGTATATAATATATGTGTATATAGTTATACTTATAATGTATACTCGAGAATGAAATCACTGTGCGATGCCACAAAGGAAATAGGGTTAATCCTCCCCGTTCCGTATGCGTGACGCGACCATGTGCGCTTGTATGTTGTTCACCACGTCATGTTGGCCGCGCGGCTGCCACCACTGCGTTCGCCGCACCGTGGCCCACATTAACCGCACATTTTCCAACCTCCAAAATATATGTATTATAAATGTATATGTATATTGAATATATATACGTAGAAAAGGCAGAGTTTAAGAGTGAGAAGGACTTCGGTGAAGAGCTCCTCGTGCGGTTAACATGACAAAATTCATTATGTGAAGGGGACTTAAAACCAAAGTCGACGCAAAGTTCACAAAAACTCCTAAAATTGTGTTTTTCTCTGACAAACATATATACACTATATATCTGCATGTATGTCTAGATGGTCCTATATGAATGTATTTGTTCTGAACACCTAATAGAATTACCAGATATACTCGTATGCTGTACTATAGATATATATTTGAATGACTCCACCGCGCGCTTTTAAATGCAACTGCACGAGTTTCGGTTAAAGCGTTATGCGTCGCCAAAGGACTCTATATATGTAACTGCCTCTGCCCGGCCCCCGCTAAAATCTGACTCTCTATGTGCCCACGCGCCCGCACAAAGTTCGTTATAGTATGAATCATGCGTTGATTCTACATACGATAGAAAATGTAAATTGGAGTACCCA
>JAAAKO020030990.1:0-13341 GCA_010015015.2 Bolitophila cinerea | reverse complement strand
TGAAATTAATGAAATGTATAATACACACGACACACCCTGTACATATATTGAAGTACCGTACAGTGTAATATGAAATAATGTATTTGTAATGTAATGTATAGTTTTTAGTTGTCTTTATGCGCTGTTCAGAGTCGGTCAGAAATAAATATATTGTACGTTTAAAAGTCCGCCAGTCCCGCAGAATTCAGTACACAAGAATTCATCAACACCATCTATACATGTTCTATTTTTGGGTGTGATTGTATAATTATTAAAAGCATCAATGTCCCGTTGTTTGAAAACGCATAACCATTTCAGAAGGTTACCTGTTACCTGGTTAAAATCTAATGCTGCAAAGAATCAAACCCACGGCCTCTGGCTTCGGATCATACATATCTACTGTAAACCTCTCGGCTATTGCGTCGGCTTTTTTTGGGTATAATTCCAATAATGAAATATAAACAAATAAATCAGTGAAAATTTTCAAATATAGGTTTACCCATACGAAAAACGCGATAACCATACGAAATCAGCCGTTTTCAAATTTAAGCGTTTTTATCTGGTTAAGGTTTTTAAACCTGTGAAGAATTTGGATTTTCGGTAATATTTATATATTGAAAAATAATATTGAAAAATAATGTTGAAAAATAAAGACGATTAGGAAATAGTTTTGATTGTATTAAAAACATATATATTACTCTTACCTTTTAATGGTACTGAATGGGATTGTTTTGGAGAACATATTAAACGAGCAATATTATCTAAACATTGATTTTCTAAATCCCTGTCCTTTTCTTTCTTTTTACCTAATCGCATAACTGAAACAAAACAATATTTAGTAAATCTTTTTGACTTTTGTGTTTTGATCGTTATACTTTTTTGTTTTTTTTCTTTTGTGGAGTAGTTAACTATTAGACCATGTGATGCATCACCAATTTGGGAATTTAAAGGAAGTCGAGAAACCTGAAAAAAAAATGTTTTCAAAATATGCATTAGATAAATTTCATTACAGCATATATACCTGCAAATTCCTAAAAGTACTCTTAATACTGTTCTTACACTGTTCGTTGCCCTTTGTCTGATTTTTATCTTTATCATTAATTTTTAAAATTGGCCAATAGTCAATTTGTAATTCAAGCGGTTCATAAATAAGTGGGATCGTTGAAATTGGCGGTGATGTTCGGCCACTAGGAGGGGAACTAGATAAAAGGTTAGCACTTGAGTGCTGATGCACAATAACACCAGAAAGAGATTCATCCAAATCCAAGGATTGTTGTGATGTATCTGAATATCCAATTCGCACGTCACTAATAAAAGGAACAAAAATTTGACATGAATCTTCATCTTTATAGTTGACCATGGCTTCTGCGATCGGAATTTGTGCACACGGTCCTGCCATATGTAAATATCTTTGTATTCTATTAATCACTTCAGAATTGTCAAAGTTTGCTTGATTGTGATCTATGCTTGCTGCTCTTTCACAATGCTGCATCCAATTATCAACACCAAATATAGAACCATATGATGGATCCAGTGCACTTAAATACCTTGATACTGTACTGAAACCTGCAAACATAATAAAAATATATTAGTTGATGAATTTAATTCTTTACGATATATACCTAAGGGAACAATGTAAAAGCGAATATGATTCACCCAATCAGGAGGTCTAACGCCAAGTAACTCTACATAATGTCTTAAAACCGCACCTTGAAGCCAATCACCTCCTAGTAACATTACTTTAATAGTTGATAGGGGTTTAGCGGTGCTGTTGCAACTGTAACAAAATGATTATAAAATACCTTACTTTTGCATACTGCGTTTAGTAAAAACTTACTATTTTTGTATTTTACTCATTAGGGCCTGAAGTACAGCTTTTACTTCAGAGGTGTTATGTGGTGCAAACATTGGACGAAAATTGGCAGATAATAGCGGTGCCAAACGTTGCGGTAATAATGCATGGGGCTCTGGTGGACTTAACAGTGTTACAACATCCGGTAAAATTGAATCTTCTTTTGAAAAGGATCGTATTAATTGTTCAATCAATGACTTTCTTGGTTCCACAATTGTTGGTGATAGACAATTATCTAATATTGATTTTGGCTCCGAAGTTAAGTTGAGTGCCTGTGAGAGTTTCTTTTTTATGTTGCTCGTTTGAGATCCGCTAGTAACACGAAAAAGTTTGCTACGTCGATCTGCAACTCCAGACTCTTTGTCACGCGGTGGGCTGTTTATGTTTTGTGTATCTGAATTAGGTGCTTCGTTATCTGTACATACTGTTCCACCTTCATTCCCTGAGCTGTCATTTCGTAATTCGATTTCTTTGTCTGAAATAAAATCATTTTATTCATTATATAATATGCATAATAACATGTTTTTATTTACAATGATTTTTAAAACATATTTCATATTATATAAAAGATATTAATAAATATGACCTTAAATTTGAAAAATTTAGCTTTAATTTAAATTTTGGAAAATAAAAATAATAAACCTACCTTGTGTAATGCTGCTAACTATTGAAATATTTTTTTCGAACAATCTGTTCTCCAGTTTTTTTCTTTCATTGTCTCCTGCAAAAAAATATAAGGCCATGCAAAAATAAAATAATATAATAATTGTGTGTATGTACATTTTTTAGTTCTGTGTAAAAGATATTACGTGCTATAATTAAAACCAAAAAATGTTTTAGCTGAATGCATGCATCAAGCATAATTACGGTGGTTTTTCTTAACAAAAATAAGCGCAATCTGATAAGATTGATTAAAAAAAGGTTTTTTTAACGGTGCAAAAACTTGAAAATTTTGATACATTTGAAATATTTGCTTGAAATTTGAAAAATATGCCAAAAAATGATGTTTTTTAAGTTTTGCGTTTAATATAAAAATTACCCAAATACACAATTCTCCAAAAATAAAAACTTAAAATAAAATTATTAGTTATATATTGAGACCGGATAAATAGTTTAATATTTATTTTTATGCCAACTATGTACACTAATTTTGAAGTTATCTTTATGAATCAAGTTTTTCTTATATCAAAAATGTTATTTTTACTATTTCACTTATTTTACCTATTTTTACTACAAAAACTATTTTTGGGTCTATTTTCGAATATAAATCACTATTTTAGTATATATTTTAGCATTATATATTATTTTGTCGATAATGACTATCAAAATTAAAATAAATCAATATTACCTGCAACCTGTCAGGTTGCGTACATCATTTATTGCAAAATAGCATTATCTCCATTAAAAAAGACATTCATATAATATATGTCAACAAATCCATCAAACGAATAAGCTGAGAAATCCTAAATTTATATTGACATATAAAAATCTTGTTTTGTAATACAACACAATGTTTATAAAAATATTTTTTTATTTTTATTAAATTTGAGTATTTTTATTTATTTTAATGACTTCAATATTTTTATCGACTATTTTTTTTATTTATTATGACTATTTTTGTATCTATTATAACATTTGTTTATCGACTATTAAGGTATTTATTTTCAATTTTATAGTGACTATTTTTCCGGTCGTAGTTATATATTTACTAAATAATTAAAAGCCGATTTCTTCTGAATAATTATTGGATAATCCCGATTAGTTGATATTAGTTAGATAATAACTTGATTAAAATTTATAGTCTTCACTTTTGATCAGAGATTTATTTAGAGGTAATAACAAATCAAATCATTTTTCAAATTCGATAGTACTCATAAATTCTTTTAAATTAAAACTGAAAATATAATGGGATGAATTATCAAGGAAACATTTCATTTTCCCAGCTATGAAACCAATAATAAATGAACAAATTTGACACAGTTTGAATTTTCTTGTGGTCGGCCACACTGTGTTGTACAACGTCAATATAATTTAATTTGTAAAAAAAATGGTGGCGGTTTGGTATTTATTTGAGGCTGCATAATAATGGACCAGTATGTTTATTTTAAAATGCTATTTTTCTCGGGAAATTGTCGTTTTTGAGCATTGTGTTTTGGAGGAATTTCTAAACTACCGTTTTGCACTAACTGTGTGTGGTATGAACATCGATTAATACATAAAGGTCCCGATGCGGCATTTGATCCCAAAACAGGCCAAGACAAAAACTGTATTGTGTTCTTCTTAATGGTTGTCATGTGGACACAATGCTTTGAGATCAAATACATGACAGCTCTGTTTAAACATCCAGAATATAAAACTTAATTAAAATATTCAAAATTCTCTGTTCAAGCTATGCGGAACTCAAATAAATAACACTGAAAACCAATTATTTGATTAGCTTATACATAAGCAATCCATTAAATTACACCGCGTTGTGTCGCACGCAGTCTAAACGATTTTCGTGACATTTTTATTTTTTATATTTTTATGTGTTCATGTAAAAAGTTCAAAATGATGAATAACTTTTTTCGGTTGTCACCACTGCAGTAAGAATGTATCTGATTTTTTTATCAGTTCCGCATAGCATAAACGCACAGAAACATAGAAAGTCTATATTTCAGTAAGTGTAATATTATTTAAAAAAATATATACAAACCAATCAGATTATCGTGGAACATATTTCTGGAATTCGAAAAAAATGGTCTCAACGACGGCTTTGGCGTTGATCCTATCGATAGACTGTCGATGTCGGGACCGGAATCATCTCCTTCACCACAAGACAATGATTCTAATTCTTGAAACAATATATCCAGTTCGCGATCAGCTCGGACTGTTCCTGAGCCACGGGCTACGGTGTCTTCCAATTCGTCAGGAACCTTGAAGCGTTTAAGCAGCGAAATTATTTTTTGCTTGAAATTCCTTTGCTGTAATAAAATAACGTATGTTTAAATAAAATGTATTTACACAACCCCTCGTCATAAATATTAGATTTACAAACAATAATATTATATTTTTTTTAACTTTTCAGTTCTAGACGATCCGACATCGACGTAATGTGCATGAGGTTTGATGATTTATCAAAAAAAGAAACTTTAGATTTTTTGAGGATAAAAATCATAGTGTTAGTTAACTAGTTCTTGCTTTCGCTTTTCAACTTTTAACAATGCGTACTAATATTTTTGACAATGGATTATGTTATGTTAAACAATTTAAACCATACCCTACTCATTTTTGAACGCGGATCTTTTTCCTTTAAATTTTCGAATTCACTATCGCTGTCCACGGGATTAGAAGATAATGCAACCTCATCAGCGATATTTTGATCCGTGTGATCAAGTTTACGATACTTTTGAATGTCCCTTTTTGTTGCATAATCTCTTTTACTATAGCTTGACATTGCAACATCAATACCGTCATAGTTGTCTTCAGCAGAACTAAATTCATTTTCTTCATCATCGTCAGAGTATTCATTTACTCTATCTGAAATAATACTTTTTTTATAAATAAGCAAGGAAAAAACAAGATAGTGGCATTATATGTAACCTGTTAAAAGCATGCCACTACTTATTTTGTTATCTTGGTCTACAGGCATCGATGATACGTGTTCGGCCCTGAGAGTAGCTAAAACTATTCCCTGACGTCCAACTTTCCCAGTTGTGGACAACTCTATTGTCATGTCCATAGATTTTTGTAAAACTGCATCCATTTTTATGATTCCTTCGGCCAAAGTTTTGTAACCCAAAATAGTTCGAGTCTTGTATTTTTTTCTTCTTTGTAATAATATTAATAATCTAAAAAATATTATATATATATCGTAAAAATATGAATAATATTTTATATAATATTATATCGTATTTATTTAATAAGCTCACCGGTTTCCATCACGTTTAATAAAATGTGGATATTGAAGACTAAAGTGAAGATCTAATTCAGTGTCTGGTTGCTGATACATCGGTCCTGTCGAATTAGATGAACCACTTGCTTGCGCTACTGCACATATGTTTGTAGAGGTTCCGGATATCAGTGAACTTGAACCTCCAGGAACAAGAATCGGTTGTGGTACAGGTATTTCATGTGAACGTAGTGTCCGTTTTGAACATTGCATTTTAACCGCCAATGACAAAGATGAAATGTCCAATGGTAAAGGTGTTACAAACGAAAGTCTTGTTATGGTAAGCGAGCATAATCTAAAAATAATTAAATATTTGTTTAATTTTCTTTTTTGTTTACTTGCTCAGTGAATATAATTTCTTCTGATCATATAAAGATTAACTTAAAGCTTATGTAATTGCTTGATTACTCTAGTCTAGATTATGTATCAAAAGTCTGCAAAGGTAATATGTATATATATACATATATATACATATACATATACACCTCGTATGGAGTTACTAAATCTACCATCGGGCGCGTTCCTGGGCGGGTAGGCGAAAAAAATCCAGGGTGTCAAGCAATCCGTGCCCATTAGACTAGTTCGCAGCCGGGGGATATTGGCTGTTTAACAACGAAGCCTCCCTGAAACAGAGCCGGGAGTAACGATACTGTTTCCATAGCAGGGGGCTCTACTACGGATGACATTTATTTTCCCGATAATCTATAGACAAGAAGGCACTGGTCGCCCACTATAATGAACACAACACCTAATTTATTCAGTTAAAGTGCAATGCTGCCACGGTCTCCGACGGAGAGTAACATGCTCAAGGCATCGTCACTAATATATCTGAGATCAATCGACAATAAAGGAACCCTCTTCTCCTTCTTCGAGATAAACTCCTAAGAAAACCATTGAGGCACTCCAGGAGTATGTCAAGGACAGGAATAACGTTTACCACAAAATAAAGAGGCTTGTATAGATGATCAAAATCTCGTTCAACGTGAAAGAGTCGGAGGTGAACCATACAAATGTAAAGGAGCTTGCTAATTTAATGTGTAAGATGATGACATCTGTCTCAAACTCAATTTATTGATGAAGCAAAAGCAGTACATACTCCAAAAAACATTGAAAAAAGCATATGTTAATATGGAAAAAGAAGGAGACAACCAAGCAGTTGTAAATAAGAAAATCAAAACTAGGAGAATTCAAACAAACGTAGAATGTCCACCAGCACGTGAGACTTCTGATAAAAGTCTTGCGAATGGAAAATGGTCAAGAAAAAAGCCGACCAATCAAAAAGGAGCTGGTACGACTCGCAAGACTGAGGCAAACGATGATCGTTCTATGCAACTTCGACAAAATAACTACACCGGAAGAAATAGTTGCTGTTATACCCAAGCAATTCCTGAAGCAGACTTCAATGAGTGAAATGTCAAATGGATAAGAAATAGCTAATGAAGACTTCAAAATGCTTTTAGTGGTAGATTTTTTTTAAGTTGGATGGAGTATCTGTAAATTTAAAGTAATGATTTACCTAAAAATTCTATTGCTGCATGGAGTTTAACCACAACGCAAGAATCACGATAAAAGTGTCTTCATGCAAGAATAAAATCTCAAAGAGCATACGGTAGACAAAGTGCTAGTTCGGCGCTACAAAGATCTTAGGCATCTTTAAAAGAGTAACCAATACGGATTCAGAAAAGACAGATCTGCTAAAGACGCAGAAATTGCAGAAAACGCTACTGCGCAATTGTGACTTTGGACGTCAAAACGCGGTTAACTCGGCAAGCTGAAAACACATTATGTGTGTGCACTAATGAGAATGCACGTCCCCAATACCAAACTAGGTAGTTAAACTGAACGACTATCTGAAGAACCGAAAACCGCTGTACGAGACAAGCCAAGGCTTCACCGAATACACAGTATCACCGGCGTCCCGCAAAGTCCTGTGCTTGGGCCAACATTATGGAACATGGTATCCATAATACAGACATGGATGGACTCATTGGGGCTTCAGCTCATTGCTCATAAAACAGAGATAATGGTAGTGTGCATCAATAAATGTAGTTGTAGGTTTCACCAAAAACAGCGGTACGTTAAATAGGATTAATTATCGTTGACCGACTGAACTTTACAAGAGGGAGTAAACAAACTACACAGTCGATGTGCACTTAAAATTATGAGTGGCTATAGATCGTGTCTTCGGACGCAGATTACGCCATTCGATATACAAGCAGAGGAAGCTTACCGAATTTACTTTACACAAAGCAGGAATAGAGAAACAAAACGTGAAATAATAAAAGTCTTTAAAAAGTTGCAAGAATAGTAGGGCACTTCAGTTAAGGAGGAAAAGATGTTAGTTGTAACTTCGTACTTTTGTAATTTCTAAGTGGTCATGGTAAATTTCGAATCTACAGAGATACGTCTCCAAACTGTTAAAACTACATTTATGTGTCCGAAACACCTTGTTTGAATGCTCAAGTTTTTCAGCAGGCAACATTGTAAAATGTATGCTCGAGTCTAAAGAAAAATAGAATGCCGTTCCACTTTATTTAGCCAGCATACACATCAAACTGGTGGAAGCGGAAAAAATTAGAGCGAGCAATGAAACAGCTAATCTGCCCGCGAAGCATTACCGCAAGGTAGTCCCGGCAGGGTTTGGGAAACGAAGAGGTGTAAGATGTCCACCTCCTACAGAAAAAAACATACATCTACACATAAAAACGACATAATTATTACCTTGGTATACAATTCGATGGAGTCCGATCAACTTCCCATGCTGCAAACAATTTCATTGGTACAGGCTTGCTTGTGTTTGACATTTTATCGATTCGCGTTCCTTTTTCGGTCATGTTTTAACTGGTAACTAAACTGATTGTATTTAACACACACAATAAAATAGTTTATCAATATATACAATAAAAGTATTAAAAGTGGTAATTATAGATCTGCTACTACATAATTTATATTTGTTAACAACGTCACTATAAAAATGTTTATGAAGAGAACCCTAGAGCCTAGACAGCTGTGCCGAAAACAAACTTTAGCGTTAAAAGAATATAATAAATGTAAACCATAATGTAATGTAATTGTTTAATAATTTAAAAGATCACGCAATAAACAGTTTTAATTGATTTATAGCAAACAAATAAGATTTTTATTGTTGTGACTTGTAAACTATGAATATGAAAAATACAAAAAAAGTACAATAGAATTAAAGTCAACAGAACAGAGAACCGACGGTGACGACCGAGGAGCGAGGACCAACGAGGCGACTAACACGACAGATACAAAAATGTATTATAAACTTTAAATATAGAACAGATGCACAGAATTTTAGATTTTTGAAAATGAAAGGAAGGAACGTATTAAATAAACTTAAATTTTCCTAACATTTTAAGTCAATACTATAAACTTCAAATCATTATTCATTCATAATCGTATATCTTATATCTATATATATAATTTATAATATACTCAAAAACTGTCAAAAGAATATATTAATTGTTACAATTCTACTCAATACTTCTAATAATTGTACTCAAGAAATATAAACAACTAATTATTCACAATAGAGAAATGCATCCTTTACAAAAGAGTCGCCAACCGTGGCCATTTTTAGAACCAGAAATTTTCTGTTTTGTGGTTCTATCAGCGTAGAACAACTAATAACGTTATTGGCCAAATCCATATCCGCCAGAGGCGCTGTTTTTTGTGTAAAATTGACGTGCGATTTGTATGGGAAAATCACTCACGAAACGTCAAAATCATGGTGTTGCCACGGGCACAGCGTTATATGATGTATCGCCGAATTTCATCTGCTATGCTGTATGTGTATTTTATTTTTCGCATTGATGACGTCAATCCTATGTTGCCGGTGTTAAATGGTGCCGTACATGTACGGCAAAACGTCATCAGTGACGCGGTCGCGACAGCTCCTATGGGCATAGTGACAGGAATATGGCAATGGATTTTTATATTGAAATGAGTGGAATGCGAATATGGAAGTTTTTAATGTACAAATAAATTGAATTTTTTAAATGGATGCGTTTATTCTTTGTTTTATAATATAATTATTTTTTTTGAAAAGTATAATGAAATTCTTGGTTTTTTCAACAAATCAAATTAGTGGATTTTCCAGAATTTTGTGGATTCGAAATTGTCCAACGCCAATTTGACCGAAGTATTAGGCGCCTCATTCTTTGAAGGAGCCGTGTAGACCCTATAGACCTCATAAAATTTCAGTAGTGGAAAAGTAGTAGTGGATAAAAGCATTCAAGACAAATCGAGCGAGTTTTCTTACGTATTTATTTGTTTTCGCACAAATATTTTTGACTGCCGTAAAAAAAATCACCTCGATTCGACTTGATTGCTCTCATATAGAATAAAGGCGTATACGCTGCTCGCGATTAGATTATGTGTAATCCGGTCTCCAAAAATTTCAAGATAAATTATCGTGGAAAAATATGTGTCGAGATTACATTTGACGTCTGTTGTTGTTGTACACCGCTGGTTGACATTTGAATAACAAATTTGATTTGTTGTTTGTTAATGTTATGTTTAGTGCAACAAAAAAACCAAATGTCCCAGTACGGCGCGGCCCTGATACCCTGCTGACCACCCGCCAGAATCGTCGTCTGAAGAACTACAACCCGTCAAACAATTTCAACTCTTAAGCTGTTAAGCTGGACTTTATCTGCCTTCATGAGGCAGAGGCAGATATTATGCACGTGTATGCAAATCGTGAACGAACGGTCAAAAATGCCTTGGAAAAAATGTCGAGATAAATTTTATGTGATAATCTTGTGTAATCGCTAGCAGCGTATGGACCTTAACGCGTAATCACACTTAAGATTTAAGGTCATATATATATCATTTATATTATAACTAGCATTTTTTTGCCTTCAACAATTTTTTTTTATTTTGGACAGAATATTTATATTTAAAAAACGGTTTTAACATTAATTGAAAACAGATAAATTTTGTATGTACTTTATTATTGAAAATAAAAAAAAAATTGATTGTATTTATATTTCCTATTTTATTATTCTTGCCTTAAATGAACCAATCTGGTAGGTTTCTGGCATAGAAACATGCCAAGCATAATTGACTGAAACAACTGTTTTTGAGGTCTAACTCACACATTTAAAAAGATTGACCTTGAGATTAGATTAGGGTCATGGAAAAGAGTAGCAGAATTAGGAGCTCAGAAATTATTGCCAACCACTGAAAATTTGAATATCGTCATTTTTAGGGGATTGCCATAGTAATAGTTGTAGCACTTATGTCAACTGTAGGACAGGCGATTGCAGCCATAGCAGAGGCCAAACTGATCGGATATCTTATGAATATACGAATTCATGACATACATGCTTTATAAATACAAGTTTTTTTTTAAGAATTACAGCCCTAATAGAATTAATATATTTTAATGGTTGAAATAAAAATAAATTTAAAAATATTGATCCCAATATATAAAATTGTTTTTACCATGAATTATTGCATTATTGCAAACACATTTTTGTTACCATGAATACATTTTTGTAACAGTAAATACAGGTTTTTCACACATAAAAATGTTGTTACTAAAGATAATTGATTGTGCATGTTTAGACGAATTTTTATTTTAGTAACATGTTATTGCATTATTATATTTATTTGTTTGCATTTGTTTGGGCAAAAAATTGTTTTTGGTGACTTATTATTTATTTATTTTATGTGATTTTTTTTGGTTAATGTTATTTTTATGTACATAACTAAACAGGTTTTAATACATAGTCATCATAGAGCGTTGAATGATTGGAAAACCCAATTGTAATATTGTTTTTTAGACCAGGCACAACAAGTTAATTATAAAAAAACTCATGACTGCCTCATTTTCTTTGACCACTCTATCCATAGATTTGAAAGACAACTATTTGGAATTAATTATGTCTTTAAGAATAACGTTGATAACCTCGACATCGAGCCTATTATTTGGTTATACTTAACCAATTTTGAATTTCGTAGAATACATTTTCAATTATTATTATATCGCGTGATGATTTTAAAAAAATGACAAAAATCTTGTAGTAATATAAGAGTTTTAGAAGGGTTAATATTAATTTTAATATTACCAAGATCAAGCAATTATTTTTGAAAATAGTTTGGCCTTTAAATCATTTGTAATTGTACTCGATTGTCGTTATTTAATTGTATGAATGCTGCTTATTTTGATGATTGTATGTAGGCATTTATTCCGTAAGTATATGTTGATTTTAATATGACAGGTAATTTTTACTAAAATATATAAATAATAAAATGACATATTCAAAAAAAGGCTTTCATTGCCTTCAAAATCTTTAAAAGTTCTATGCAATGCTTCAAAGGAATGTCCATGAGTCATGGAATAAATACATTTGTCTCAAATACCGTTTATATTTGTAGATATTTCGCCATGCCGGAATTTTTTGATATTACATAATTATGCATTCTTATTTTGTTTGTTTGAGTAACGGTTATTTCAGTGCTGTTTAGCTGTTCAACCACTATCTAACAATTTTGTGCCTCTTCCGGATGAGGCAATAGCCAATGCATTTTTTCCTTCTGAACGTATTTTGGATCATTTTATTGAAATGATAAATGTGTTACCAGTATGGCCAGGAGCATCAAAGAAAAATAATTCACTTGGATCTGTATGAATGATAATATAAAAATAAATCTTTTAATATTGAATTGTTCACTGTGTAGGTCTCGATTTCAGGCCGATCAGGGGATGGTAGACAAAATAATAGTATAAATTCATTGTAATTAACAGAAGGATATCTTTTAACATGATCAACGCTATGTTTTAAATTAATAGTGGATCTTCTTATTACATTCGATTCATATTATGATAATAATATTATCATTACATACATATTCTAAAATAATAAATAATAACTCATTGTTATATTCTCATAGAAAAACATTTTCTATAATTTCCTGCTTTTCCTTTTTGGTTTTTCCAATTGTTTTTTTTTAAACCATCTCAGGAGTGAGAAGAACAAATTAAAAAACAATATCATCCAAATCCGTTGATCCGTTCTCGAGTTTTTGCGTGACCATTTTTTTAACATCTTCAAACGAAGCAGTTTGCATTTTTTCAAATGGTGCACTTTTCCAGTGAAGTTGCAGTTATAAACTAAGGTGAAGTCTTATTTAACCTGATTTAGATGTAGAACCTTAATTCTAAGAATTTATTCTTATAAATGGAATGGTTTTCATCATTGTTGTATGATATCTATAATAAAAGATTCATATGAATGAAAATCAGAGGAAAAAAAATAAAGTCAACTTAATTGGAAGTGATCTTTTTCGTTTACTTATTGAATTGATTTCTTAAGTGCTGTTTAAATTGAACCATTAATTGACCATTGAAATAATTAGGTCAGCAAAGAACTTAGAATAAATTTTCCGACGAAATAATCGACGAGCTGAGTTTTGAACCAAAACATCTCCGCCATACACATTTTGTTACAAGAATTAGAAACACGCGTAACTAGGGCGGCATGAAATAGACCCCAAAACATTTTCAGTATACAACAACAATCATGTGCTGCGCAAGCGCAGCACTCTT
>JAAAKO020030979.1:0-13346 GCA_010015015.2 Bolitophila cinerea | reverse complement strand
CGGAATGTTCTCGATTTCCCAGAAGGCTCGTAGCACAGATTCCATATTTATTTGTATATATATATATCGAGAAAATATGATTTCATATAAATGATCGCGATAGAACCTCCATTCAACCGATTTTCAAAGTATAGGCTCATTTCAAATTTCAATATACACAATATTTAAAATCAAACATCATGTACATCTAATTTCTTATAAACGAATCTCACATTTGACCTATTTGCAAAATATTGTAATTAATCTTATAACGATTTCAGTCTTTTTAATAATCACATATCATAGAACTCTAAAAGACCAAATTTTAAAGGATTTTCTGTATATGATTTAATTATAAATAATAGATACCAAAACCGATGAATTTAAAATAGTAAGTTTGATTTTAAATAAAAGATTTCGTTAAAGGCCTCTATTATTTTTTCATATATTTATATATATTTTTAAAATATTTTTTTCAAATATTTCCATATTAAAAAGGAAGACTGTGCTATCACTAATATTTCAATAAATCAAATATCGTAAACAAAAGGAATCTGCATTATACTCTAAAAAGATAAATAAAAAAGCAACACCGTAACTCTTTGTTTTACTTAGCATCTCAATCCATCCATTGTGCGCCAATCTGCAGTCTCCACTTAACATTGCATGTTTTAAAGTTGTACGTTTTGTTGATGTTTATTTTTATATATTTTATATCGAAGCAGAAAAGTCTTAAATAAGTGCGCGCGCGCGTTTTTGTAAAGCGTGCAACGGCAAACGGCTACGAAAAAATCTCCACAATCCGCCAAGCCGCTCGCGCGCATTTATACAGTAAATAAGCTGAAATAGTATTAAAAGTTTTTGTCTGCAACCCCCAGCCCCCAAAACCTATATATATATATAAATACTTGTATAGTAGAAATTGCAAGTACTGCACCCAACAACGAGATGTCGTTACTCGAATTTCTGTATTCACATGCACATTTCGTATTGATTTTGTTTGAGCTTTTTAATGTGAATACATTTTGCGTGAGCTGCTCGCAAAACGAAACGATCCAGAAATTCCCTGAATTGTCTCTATACAGTCTCCAGTGCTGAATGTAGATTGTCTGAAATTAAAAACAAGTGCACTTGTGCGGAAATCGAAGTGTGAAGCTTAAGTGTGCGCGATACGCCAAATGGAGAAGTTTTATTGGGATTGGCTCCCGCTGCGTCCCATATTCAAAGCATCAGCTTACGTTCGACTGAAAAAAGCCAAAAGCAATAAGGATTGTGACGACAATAAGAATATATATTTTATATGTGTATATAAATGTTGATGATGTGTTTTATATAAAGCGCATAGCGGCAGCAAAGGCGAAATGCGCGCTCAGCATGCTAAAACACTCTTGGCTCGCGAGCTCACAGCTGCAGTCGCCGCTGTAATTAGTTAATCGGTGTTCAATCATGGACAATGCACGGGCACGCTAATCGGTAATGAATACGAAAACACTTTGTCTCATCGCAGGGCACATTTATATTTATCTGAGTATAGCATTCGGTGTGCCTAATCGACGGACGACCGCGATGCATCCCAGCGTGTGGTGCCCAAAGAGTAAGTGCAGTGTGCACTGTGCTCACAAATGCACCAGTGAAGAACGCGCCTAAGCGAACCGGTAACAATCCCGCCAAAACTCCAGCAGCGTTCCGAATTAAATGATTTGTAATGAATGCACTCACTCACACACACACACACCCGCACGCCGACAAATTGAAGAGATTTATCCGAATTTATATCGATTCGTCTATTAGGCTAATTACAAATTGAATGCGGTTAGTTTTTGGCGTTGGAGCGCGCGTACTCAATTGGTCGCACGTAAATCAATCGACTCGATTCTCTCTGAACTCGGCGCGATTGCAATTAATATTCCGCTCTGTTAATTATTCTAATATACGAGAATGCACTATATATATACGAGATTGTGTACTACATAAAATACTATATATTAGTTGGGAATGGCGGCTTCGATTATACATACATATTTTAATCGCGAAAGTGCATTTTTTACTCGTTCGCACTCGCGCTTTCGATTGATATCTGCAACCATAAATTATGAGCTTAGTAGTTTTATAGATTTAGCAATAATACATATCTGGTCTGGTTTGTGGTATTCTACATTGATTATTATTATGTTTAACTAACACTAAATTGCATTTTCGATTAAGGTTTAATGTTTTCAACTTTCTATTATATAGACAATTACGTAAAATGTAGCGCACGCATGTATGATTGCATTTTTAAGGTTTTGATTGGACTTGTAGAACTATAGTTCTATTTCGTGGAATTCGTAGTTTGAGAATATAATTAAAGGGAATTTTAAAAATACGTCTACAAACCAAAAATGTTTCTGTGGTAGAGTGGGGCTAAAATAGGAGTCTGAAAAACTTATTAAAGTTGAATCGGCAAATAATTAGGACGGGCAAAAATAGTAGGTGCATTTGGAAATAAATATTTCGAGGGAAAGGTCAACTCTATTTTGAATGTTTTAATAAGATAAAATATTAATTTCGAGTAATAACCAGAATATTAGTCTAAAACAATTGGTCTAAAAACAATGTGTCTAAAGAAATCAGTCTTAAAACAATTAATCTAAAAACTAGATACATTGCAATTAGTCTAAATCAATTTATTTAAAATCAATTAATCTAAAAACATTTTGTCAAATATCAATTTTTCTAAAATCAATTTGTCTAAAATAAATTAGTTTTTTTTTTTTAGTTTGTCTAAAATCACTTTAACTATTTTTAATTCTTTGGAAAATAATTTTGTTTGCAATTATTTTTAATTATTTTTTTTTTAGATTCTTTATAATCAACTTAACATTTTTTTTTATATTTTTTTTAATTTTTTTTGATTTTAGACAAATTATTTTTAGACAAATTGATTTTTTACAAATTGATTTTGGACAAATTGTTTTAGAGAAATTATTTTAGACAACTTGTTTTTAGACTAAATATTTTAGACAAACGGTTTTAGACAAAATGTTTTTAACCAATAAATAGCGTTTCATTTTCAGGTAGATAATGGCTAAAATAAAATATAAAACTACTACATTGAAATATGTGCTCTAAAACTGAATAAATCAAACCCTTTTTATTATTAACTAATATAGTAAAATATTTCAATCCGTCACTTTGGTTTTCCTATAGAAAAAGAGCCTAAAGTAATAATTTTTCTATATATATTTTTTTACTTTGAGCATGAATAAAATTACCTGTGTTTGTCGCCAAGAAACGATGCCTGCCAAGTGCGCACTTTTAATGATCTATACACAGCTCTATTTATTTATTTTGTTAATAATAATTGTTATTTTTTTAATGAATTTATTAATGTGTTCTCAGCTTATTTATATATGAATGCCATTTTTAACGAGGAGATAATGCTATTTAAAATAAATTTTGTAAGCAGCTGACAGGTTGAAAAAAATATTGCTTTATTTTAATTTTGGTAGTCATTTTCGTCAAAATAAAATATAATACTTAAATAGATACTAAAATAGTTATTAATATTTAAAAATAAATTCAAATATAGTGTTTTTAGTCAAAATAGGTAAAATAAGTAATATAGTAAAAAAATCAACATAAATTTTGCATTTTTGAAATAAGAAAATCTATATTCGTAAAGATACCTTTTCCAAATTTGCGTTTATAGCTGGCATACAAATAGATATTTAAATATTTATACGGTCTCTAGTAATAATATATGAATATTATTAAAGACCGCAAAATAGTATAATAGATACAAAAGTAGTCATAATAAACAAAAAGGTACTAAAATAGTAGATAAAAAACTGGAATAGACAAAAAAATCAATAAAAAAAAACTGATTTTATAAATATTAAATAAATTATTACAGAAAAGAATACAAACTAAATTTTAAAAGCGTTTTTTTATATTTATTCAGTTTAATTTTGGTAGTTGTTTTTAGCGAAGTAAAAAATAATGGTATAAATAAATACTAAATAATAATTACTTATATACATATTTTTTGAGAAATAGAAGCAAACAAATTACATACACGCATCATTTATTCACCAAATAGACCTTATACCTCGTATATTTAAAATATAATGCTTCTTTGGTACCAATTCTCATCAATTTATCGATATTTTTAAAATAAGATATTCAAATATACTAATGATTGTGAATGAGTACATAATTTTAATTATTTTTTATACTATTTCGTTATTATATTTTTGTACAAAATGTTTTAATTTATTTTCAAAAAGACATTTTTTCCCACTCTTTCACATCACTGTTGCATCCCTTTTGCGGGATATTGGGGCCTGTATACGATATAGCACACCAAACAGATAATTTTTCACATAGGTGATAACTAGATTCCGGATTTTTAGGGAACCATCAATTTGTATTTTGCATATATAATTCTGAATCCACTCCTTTTAATTTTTTAATTGTGAAAATAGAAAATCTATACTTAAAAATGGTGTGAAACTTTATTTTTTCTCTATATGATGTAGAGATACGCCAGATTAAATTTCGGTTTTCCCAAAAAAATCCTGCACTAGTGATAAGAACAAATTACATTACGACGTTTCGACGTTACGAAGATTCGGTTAGATGATCTAATATATTTTTAAAAGTAATATCTAGAAACAATATAGTAAAATGGGTATCACATACGCGAGTGTACATTATCGCATATTGAATAGAATGAACCCATCTCAAATTCGGAGAACACTCCTTAATGGCATACGCATAGAATCCAGCGTATGTATATAAACCCAGTCAATTGGCAGCTGTTTTTATCCTTATCGTCTGAATGAACTCTACACGCACATAATACCCCGAACCATATATACACATACGAATAGATATATATACCTAATAAAATATATGTACATGCATAATTAACTCAATTTCCCAATGGAAAATAGATTATGCACACAGGAGATGAATAAGGGTATACACGTACGCTATATATATATATTTATATTTACATAACAAACATTAAGAGGAGGGGACAAACACACATAAAATGCGAGCGCGAGCATAGAACTTCTGTTTGTTCTTCCATTGAATACAAAACTAGATCACCACATTCGGTTTTGTTCGAGGCACGACATTAGCATGCGCATAACACCGCATAGCACAATACTATATATATATAAATTCAATATACACACAATCAAGCAGGTAATAATGAAGGTAAGTATATGCTATAGATCTATAGTAGGCAAAATGGAACCTCCACGGAGAAAGCGGCTCCAGAGCGCGCGTCGTATCCCGCGTAAAACCACGCTCAATCGCACTTAACTCACATTCAAATGGTAATGAGCGCTCGAACGGAAGAAAAAAATGCCACCACCTAAGAATCCTTAGAAATAAGAAATGAGGTGCATTCAAAATGTGTCGTTGATTTACGATCACACCGTTGCGAGCACCGAATCGCGTGCGACACAATGCGCACGTTGCGTCGAGCGAGCTATACGCGAGTGGCTACGCGTGCGCATAACACACTTAAGCATAATAATACACAACATAGCTACTATATTTAAATGTTTGAGTGTGTGCATAAGCGTATTTTAAAAATATATATACATATATTATATGGAAAACAAAAAAAAACTTTATCTTTATTATGGAAATCCTTGTCGCCGCGCGGCCGCATCGAAACTGAACTGCGACTAATTTCGGTGTTTGTTGAAGCGAAGCAAATCTTAAGAAAACATATTCTATTAAGTGAGTATTTAAGAAATTGTGCACGTATCGAGTTTTATTTGGATGTGTGAGTGTGTGTGTGTTCTGCTAAACCTTTTAGTGAATAGCTACTAAAATACGGAATATTTACATTTTTGTAAAAACCACGTTTGCCGTAAATTTACGAGTACCATCACGTATTAGATTTTATTTTTATTTTAACCATAAAAATTGTCTTTTAAACGGCTTAAGAACCGTTGGCTGATGGCGCACTTTATAAGAAACAGCACGATTCATAGTGCAGAATAACTCAGTAATGAAAAACAAAAATTAAAAATCTATTAATGCATTTTTATTGAACAAATGGAGTTTTAATTTTTATATTTTAACTTTCCTTTTAGTAAATATTGATGATGTATAAAAATGATTTTTCACTACTACTGTATTCACAATTTTGTGGTCAAATTTAAATTTATGAGCATTTAAAAAGTTCTCGTGATTTTCAGCATAGTCCAAATATATACATATATATGTACATACAAATAAAATTAGAAAATGTCTAGATTTCAGTTTTTAATAACATTATTAAAACTGCTGAAAATTCTGCTAAACTGAACCCTAATATGAATTTATCTCTGTATAGACACAAATGTACAAAAACACAATTTTAAAAAAGATAAATGTAAATATTCAAAAAATAGATAACAAAAAACTGTTTTTTTAAGTGCTTAAAAACGAAAATATCCTTCATCAATATTAATTTGATACATAATGAAATATTGAGGTTGCAACCATTGACAGAAAATATGGCAGGAATCATCAGTGCCGAAAAACTTCGGTGGTTAACGAGGCATATTCACTCCCGTAATATGGTGTACCAACATTAATTAATACAGAATATTTTGTATAATATCACAAACATTATTAGGATATTGGAAATATCTAGATTTTTTACTAATACAAAAGAATAAAGCTTATATTCGCAGATATTCATAATTTTATAAAAAATATTTCAAAATATTACGAATATTTTAAGAAATATTCATAGTATTGAAATTATATTTGCAAATACTACGATTTTAATATGTATTTGCAAATATCCAAATATTAAGTTTTTATTAGAAAATATCAAAAAAAATACAAATATTTGAAAATGATTATGTATAATTATACAAATACTATAAAATATCCGAAAATATCCGCAAATATTTTTCTGATAATGTACATTGTAACGCATAACGCATCATATAACATTTATTTTATCCGGCGCCATCTTTAGAAAATTAAAATATGTAATATTTGTTCTCGGTTTTCGATGCATGCATTGTTTGAGGTTTGTACTAAATATCGAGTCTCGATATGCAACCTTTTTTGTAGATTTTATTGATATTGTTATATTTGTATTCTGTGGTAGCTTTTATTTTATGGACTTATATATGTAGTTGCGTTTGAAAGTGTACCATCCATCTCGGCAGACGGCATCACAGCATAATACATAATATGTATTATATGTTATTCATTTCGACAAGTATCTTTAATTGCAAACAATGCAGGTACTCTAGACACTTGCGATTCAGGATTCAGTGTGTCCAAAAAGATTACTCTGGACACTGACAAAGTGTTTGTTTTGGTTTTACTAATGTTAGTATATTTAAAGTATTACAATATAATTATTATTCCACTTCAATAAAGCCAAAATAATGCAAATACAAAACGGCCATGTGTGTTTTGTCAATCAAGTAAAATATTCATAATCGACAATCCATATTTAGTACCAACCTCAAACAATGAATTCCAACCAACTATACACATTTTATAGAGATGGCGCTACCTTTTATTAATATTGGTTTGTCGTCATATAGTTATAATATGATTCTTATATTATTCGTAAAATATTTGCAAATCCTTAAAATATTTGGGAATACCCATAATAATACGCGTTTATAAAAAACAAAAAAAAATCTATATTATACTCCGCAAATAAAAAATATTTTTCATAATATTGAAAATATATACAATAAATTTTAAAATATTTATAATACTAGCAAATATCTGGAATATTTTGAATATATTTGCAAATTATAATTATATTGAAAATGTATTTGCATATATTAGAAATACATTGTATATTACGAAATATACAGAATATTTAAAATAACATTTAAAATATATAATACGGTGTACATGATTATTCCAAGTGATTTGCCCTTTGGTGGATAATGAGAACAGAGTGTGGCATAGTTGACACTTTGTACGATCACGTAGAATTAATATATTTTTTTGAAAATGTCTCACTGTCGCGCATTTAGCAATTGTGCTTGAAAATTTGACTATTTGCTATTTTTTATAAATTGACACTTAAACTAAGATAACTTGTCACCTGATGGTTCCATCTAAAAAATATGTTCGAAGGGATTATAGGAAAAATTGTTTTAAAGAAACATGATTAAAAAATATTATTTTGTTTTAAAAAAAAATATAATTTTTTTTTTGATTAAATAATAAAACTCTTTGTACTATATACAAATAATGTTTCCAAAAAAATAGTTAAAAAAAATTATAAAACATCCCATACATGTTTTTTTTTTAAATGCATATTTTAGAAACTACACTTGAAGATTATTAAAAAAGTTTTAAATTCATTTCATTTGGCATAAATTAGGTATAAAAAATACCGTAGGTCATCTTCAAGATGCCCATTTCTAGGACAATAAGAACCAATTCCAGTTATTTCATTACCAACAATAAGAAAAATCAAAAAATTAAGTAATTACTTTACGACCAGACTTTTAGTTGCGGAACAAACGTAACAATTATGAAAGAAGGTGTCTATTTCTACCGTGTCGTATCAACAAATTGTGGAAATAATGAAAGATCATCTTCAAAAGCGTTCGGTTCTTACTAAAGCTAGTAAAGAGCGGCAGGTTACTCCTGCCTATAAAATTAAGGTAACTCAGTTTATAGAAGATTGTTCCAAACTGTTCGACATTGCAGCATGGAAATGCAAAGATGATTGTATTTGCCCAAAAGAGCGGAAGGTTTCGAATGCTCAGAGAGATTTCTAGAGGACCAAAGAAATAGGCGCAAAATGTATATCGGAAGTACATACTTTGAAAAAGAAGCGCAAAAGACAGCACGAGTTATGCACTCTGCTGTAATAAAAGATTCGCCAAATCTCCATGATGATAAAGGTAAAACCCCAAGACGAATTCCAGAATCCTGTAAATAAATCGCCTCGAGCTATACCTTCTCGTGGGTTTTCAACATTGGCACGAACGGCAGATCGATATGGTACATCGGACAGAAAGGCTGCAGCAATTGCTACAGCGGTACTTGAAGATTACGGCATTGTAAATGAAGAGGACAATACCGACGTTATTCATCGTAATAAGGTACGACGTTCTCGGACGAGGTTACGCCATGCCTTGAAGAAGAAATCGCTACCAGTGATCGAGAATATGCTTGTGTTGTTTTTTAATGGACGATAAGACCAAACACTGAAAATGTCAGGTAATCGTCGACAAACATCATCCGAAGAACACCTCGTTTTGATAGCTGAGCCCGGTTCAAAATACATTGGCCATGTTGTCCCAGAATCAGGTTCAGCCGGAAACATTATGGATGCAATCCATCTATTTCTAACTGACAACTCCATTTCGACCACTGACTTGTGTGCTTTTGGATTTGATGCTACCAACACTAATACAAGATGGAAGGGAGGAGTGATAGTACATTTGGAAAAAAATAAACAAATCACTCCAATGGTTAGTATGTCAATTGCATTCAAATGAACTTCCACTTTGTCATCTAATTATCCGCCAAGACGGTGATACAAGTGGTCCGAGTGGTAAGGCTTTGAAAGACTGCGAGAAATTGCCGATTCTGCCATTCGATCCAATTAGCTCTGAAGATTTTCCTATAATCCTAAAAGATCTTAGTACTGACCAACAATACCTATATGATATATGTCTTGCTGTTGTATCTAGGTTTTTGCCCGGAAAATCTCTCGAGAAGAGAAGTCCTGGCAAGATGTCACATGCTCGATGGTTGACGACTGCTAATCGGATATCTGATGATTTAAAGACTTTGGCTACATTTGTCGTTAAAGTATAAGCTCGGTGTTGGTTCAACATAAAATCCAATCCTTCATGCGTCAATGGGGCCAAACATCTGAACGTTACGATTAAAGTCAGTCGTTATCTTCCTGATTCCATTAAATCGATCCTGTGATATAGAATAATGGATATTTCGGCCACTGTGTAAACATTTTACTCGGAATGATGTTGGACTCTCGTCTCTTTGTGCGCCAACTGGCTTTTCAACGCATATCACTGGCAAGGACTTCGCCGCCGCATTTTAGTCGCAAATTTAATGTCTCTGAACTACATTTTTGCTGCAGGAGACTACTATGACCTGGTAGTGGACTGGAAATAGGTAAACTTTACGACACCACCCATGCTTCGTTCATTCACCGACGAGCAATTAAAAACAATTGTCTCAGAACCAGGGACAGAACTTGCGGATCTCATTAAAGGTCTTCCATGCCACTCACAGGCGGTAGAAAGTTCAATTCTGACCGTAACAGAAGTATTTATAGCATGGTTTGTGGAGCTGAGAATCGCGATGGATGGCAAATTTTTATAAATTTTTAAGCTTTTTTCTGGGAAACATTATTTTTATATAGTACAATCAGTTTTTAAGTTATATTAATTTAATATACTGTCCATGGAACTTATCGCAGTTTTAAACGACATTATTCCCATGGATATAATATGTCCGTGGACATTTTGTCACCGTGTATTCGCAGAACACTGCCAAATATAATATTATCGATAAATACTATATGCCTGCGTGTGTGTGTGTGTGTAACACACTGCTGCCGCCACTGAGCAGCACGCAATCTTATCGCTAGGTGCCTCCGCGGTAATCCGGGCAGAACTAAAAACGGTCTCTATCGCGCGCGCAATAAATATTATCTTATTATTATTATTTATTTCGGGGCAGTAAAAGTGCGGTGAGCGAGCATTTATGCTAGATATATGTATTTATTACAATCTTTCGCCGTGCACCTGATGAACAAACTTGTGGTGTATGTGTGTGTGTGTGTGTGTTTATCGAAATCGAACGCGCACACGCACGATCGATGAGCAAATATTTGCGGTTGTGCTCGTATTTCACCTTTCTATATAAATGTATGTTGGCTCATCTCGATCACTGGCACACACACACACACACACACACATTCCATCATAGACATCATCAGAAAATAAATAGGGAGCGCTCACGTTGGTTATTATTACAAAACCAGCCACGATCGCGAGATGCCAGAGAGATCCTACGCACTATTCAGACGTATAAGAGAATGTGTCACGATCGGCAGAGGGTTGGGCGAAATGCGCAGTCACTCGGCGCAAAGCGATTAAAATAATTGTCATATTGCATGTATAATTGTATACTAGGATGGATTACGGGTGTGTGAAGTTTTTATAATTTTAAAAAATGTAAAAAGGCTGGCGTAAGATGGGACAAATTAAATAAAAAATGATGGCGTAATTTTTTCTTGTTTTTTAAAATCTATAATTAATTTTTTTTTTAATTAATATAACTGAAAAACTTTTTGCACTATACAAAAATAATGTTCCCAAAAAATAGCTTAATTTATTTATAAAAGATTGTATCTACACTGAAAAAAATTAATGATTTCAAATATTTACAAAGATTTCTTTTGACACAGCGTAATTCTGTTTGGTATCGAATTTGGTCCAGGTTTCTTGAGACTTTTGTCAGATTTTCTGTGCAAAAGCCAATATATAACAGCACGACATACATACATCATATACGTACTATATGGTTCAGTACTTAGATCTTTTAGGATTGTAGGAAAATCTACACAGCTTATTGGATCGAATGACTGAATCAGCAATTTTTCGCATTCATTCTTGGCCTTACCAATTGAGCCAGTAACACCAACGGTATTGTATGGCTATTTGGCCGTTTAGCCGAATGCCGTTTGGCCGAATAAGCCGTTTGGCTGAATAAGTCTTTGGCCGAATAAGCCTTTTGGCCGAATGCTGTTTAGACGAATGGGCCGTTTGGCCGAATGAGTCATTTAGCCGAATGGGCCGTTTGGCCGATCGAGATAGATAGATATTGATTTATTGAGAGATTCACCTTTCCGAAAGAAAGTAAGCATGCAGGCCTCGAAAGTTGGCCCCATTATGCCTCTCCCCAGTGATAGAAAAACGTATCACTTATATTCAAACCACTTAGATTGCTCTATGAAAGAGACGATTCGATCCATTTTGGTATTTGAAATCTCTCTTGGTGTGACTTCACTTGATACGAAAGTTTTTTGCCGAAGTGAGAAAAGAGACGGACAGTGACATAGGTAATGTTCAGCTGTTTTCTCCGTCAATTCACACCCTCTGCAGAGATTTGAGTCCACTGCTCGGATTGTGAATGGGTGTTTGTTAAATCAATGACCGGTAAGCACATTAACAATGGTTTGAAGCTTCTTTCAGTTCATGTCTCTAAGTGATCTTAAGGTCGCCTGGCTGCCCAAGAGAAACTTTGTGTAGTTGTCTTTGGTACCAATTTTGAGTAGTTTTTCAGCAATAGTATTGAAAAACCACAGCTTAATAAACAGTAGCATATTTGCCAAGAGGTTTTGATACGTTTAAATTGTCTTGTAGGGAAAATATACCTCTGTTCCTGACATGGAGACATCCGTGTAAACAGTAAACCCAATTTCGTACCCTGGTGAGTTTGACTACCATACGGATCTTTTAGTTATATTAATTATATATGGCTTATTAATGGTGAAAATTGGCTTAGAGTGGTAAGTCCGCATCTGGTTTTGAAAACCCGATGACTTGAGTATGAGTGACCACTCTGAGAGACGCCTAACTTCCATTCTTGATTGTCCTGCAGACGTAATGCGGTCAAAGTTGCGACTCCTTCTATAAAGAGTGGGAGTGGCATTAGATTAAGAAAAACTTGAAGAGCTGCAGTCGGCGCTGTACGAATAGCTCCAGTTGCGCATATGCATGCGATTATTTGGATATAGATAAAAGCTTGTCAGAAATTGTATTCATTTTAACCCTTGGCCACTATATAATGGCTCCAAAGGTTAACATTGGTCTGCTTTTTAAATCCACAGGATTACTTTTGGTGGTAGCCCTCATTTAGACCCGATGGGTCTTCTACATTGCCATAGGGCTCTGGTAGCTTTAAGTATCTTTGTTCCGAAATGTTTTTTGAATTTCCTATCCAAAATAACTCCTAAATATTTTACCTCATTGCTAAGAATTAGATCAACGTCGTAAAGTTTTGGGTTTTGTTTAAATTATTTCTTGGTTAATAGTATCATATTAATTTTGAGTGGGTTAACAGATAGAGTATTTTCTGTGCCCCAGTTCTGTACAATGAGTAGTGCATTACATTGGATATTGTTTCGACGTCTATACCTACAGTAAGTATAGTAATATCGTCTGCAACTTGACTAGAAGAATGTCAATCACGAGGCACTACATGAGTTGGGACAGAACCCCTCCCTGTGGACCGAAGCCATTAGGGAAATATTGTTGGATTCAACCTGAATTTTCGACAGTATATATATGTATACATATACACAATAAACCCATCTACGAAAACCCTGGAATCACCTT
>JAAAKO020030968.1:0-13346 GCA_010015015.2 Bolitophila cinerea | reverse complement strand
GTTGCCATAGTCACAGTTTATATATATATATATATATATATATATATATATAATGAAAATGGTTTTTGTTATATGTTTACCGAGGAATCTTGCGATATGTTTTCTATATGTGAAAAGCTTTAAAGTTTAAACTTTACAATACTAAACGTATACAAATGTTAATTAGTTATAGTTTAATTTTTCTCCTATTTTATATTTATATTTTTTTCTACTTTTATTTTACGTATTTCTTAAAATTGAGCTCATAATAATACATTTTTTAATAACAAATATTACGTTTTTTAATAATAACTTTAGTTACCCCTAAATGTACCCAATATGCCATCATTAAAAAGCTCAAATATTTTTGGCCAGTCAGATTATAGCTAAGTACAGACTCCACTGTGTAATGTCGGTCTGATGCAGTACTTTTCATACCAAATTATCCCAAAAAATCTGACTATTTAGTCATTTTAAAGATGTTTTCAAGACGTCCTTAAGTCGTCTACGAGACTACATGCTCTTAAATACCTTTTTGAGACCTTGGTCGAAAGACTAATGCGCTTGCATTCGAGCCAAGTCTTCATGTTTGTGAACAAAAAGAAGTCGCACGGGCCAGATCTGGAGAGTAGGGGGATGCGCACTATCTCGTAGACCAATTCAACCAATTTGGCCGTGGCGATTCGGGATGAATGAGCCGGCGCGTTGTCGAGGTGAAAGAGCACCTTTTCCGCTGCAAAAAAGGCCGTTTCTTCTTTAATACTCCGCGCCGCGCGGTCGAATTGATCCAATAAATTGATGTAGTATTGTCCGAACTTTCCGGTTGATGGAACAGTCTTGCCTTCTTCGGAGCAGATTCGCCTAAAAAAGTTTACTCTTTCGACTGCTGCTTGGTCGCTGGTGTGTAGTGGTAGATCCATGTTCCGTGCGCTTATGCCCAAATGTTCGTACACAATATTTTGCGCTCGTTGATATGAGATGTAGACCAAAAATAAAAGTTATAAAATATATAAATAATATAAAATAAATTATAATTATGCACTCAAATGGCCAATGGAAAATGTCTCAATCGCAGCGTAACTAATAAATAACGAAATTTATTAATTTTATTTTATATAATACATTAACGTTATTTCAGGTCCGGTACGGGTATATGAAGTCAAAAATAGAGTTTTTTCTTATTAGCTAACTTATCACACCAAAAATGTTGGTACTTCTTGGCTGTAAGAAGCTATTCAACTAAACTCTCTTCAATGTGTGTTATTGGCCTATGGTTTCGATAGGCGTTTATCATTAAGATAATCAAAACCAAACTAGTTTATTTTTCTCACCAATTTTTATTTAGTATTTATAATATAGCAAGACATATTTAAATTATTTATTTCAAAAATATACTACTTAATAGTATATTTAAACAAATAAAATTTATAAAAGAACAACACATTGTAATTTTAGCAATGAACATAAAATGTTTAAATTCAATTACACATTAATTTACGTATACGCCTAAAAATATTATTGTAGACACTTAAACATTGACATTTATTGGTTAACATATAATATTTTTTGTAATTTACGAGACACACGAAATTAAAATTATGTTATGTATGTATGATTAAAAATAAAGTGATTTGTTCGTAAAATAATAAGTTTTAATTGGGGCATATTGTTTCTTTAAATACAATTAATTATAATCCTACTGCAGTATATTTTTAAACTCACGTTTATTTGGTAAACCAATCTGGCCTGGGTATGTAGGAAATAATATTAAAATAGGTTTTTATACATTCACAATAATTTTGTTAATAAATGTGTGCGATGTGATTAAGTTTTTCAGTTGTTTTTGAACTTAAAATAACCTAAAATAAAACTGCTTCAAATTACTTAATATAGTTTTTAAAAATGACTCAGTTTTAGAAGGTAAAAAAAGGTCACAAACTACAAATAAAGATAAAAAAAAAACAATATTTAAAAAATATATATATATATATTTTGAAATTATATATTTAACATATAAATTCATTTTATGAGTCGGTGCCAAACAAATATAAAATATCGGATGAAATATTTAATTGTCTCAAATAAAATATGAGCAAATTATACATACTAAATAAAATCGGTCCAAAAGTTCTATAGTGGCGGTAATCGATGACTTTTTCGGCTGCGCACCATTTTAACGTTAGCCGTCGGTGTGGTCGAGCTCGAAGTGTTCTTTTCGTTTTCCTTACGCCACGTTTCCATAATGTTCTCGATCGACAGCAACGCATCACGTTGCATCTCCCGTGCCATTGCCGGTACCACATCGTCCAAATGATTGAAAACAATTGCATTGTAGCACATCAGCATTACGTCACGCTGAAATTCCGCAGTGGTTCGTATAAGACCCGAATCGATGCTTCGCTTAATCGTCTGCAAATCCATTGGACGATACACAATTTGACTGTACTCGGGAGCCTGATCGTCGGTGATGGGTTTCATGAAAATCGATGAGTACTTGTGACTGGTAAGACCATTAAAAACCAACAGAATTGACTTCTTCCAAACGCGATAGTCACGATCGTCACTGGCTGCCGGTGAGTTTGGCAATGAGTCTAAGTTTATAGTTGAAGAGTAACGACGCTTTGCATTCGAACCAATGTCATCAACTAATGGACTTTCGGAACGATCGCGATCTTTCAGTTTTAAACGATCGCTAACCGATGGTTTTGTATCATCAATATCTGATCTTTCTATTGAGCCGGAATCATTTTTACGGCGTGAATAGTCCCGTTTTGATTTAGCATTTTTATCTTCTTTCGTTTCCACTGGAACATCTACGTCTAAAGTAGTATTTATAGGTTCAACAGGCTTTAAATCTGCGACGCTACTTTGAATTTGTTCAGCTTTATCCACATCTATAGTTTCTTTTGCATCTTCAAAAGTTTCCTCGTCGTCAGTCGAAAGCTTACGCGTAACCTCTTTCATGAGTTCATCGGCATCATCATCGCCATCATTCGCATGTGCTGAATCCATTTTTATATCTTCTGTATCACAAGTCACCTCTGATACTGCATCATCGCTCTCATCGATTAAAATAACATTACTATCGGATTCGGCACGTTCACTTCCATCTTCTTTTGTATCATCAATCAGCTCAACAACATCACTAGTCTCATCAGTCTTCTCTGTCACAACAGAATCTGTTTCTCCGACGCCAATAGTATCTTCTACCGTTTGTATTAAATTATCAACTTGAGCCTCAGAAGGTATATTACTATCCGTTATAATGATCACATCATCACTTTCCTTGTCACTGGACTCTAAAACATTTTGCAATGCTGCTATCTCATTTGCTTTATCGTTGATCTCTTTATTCTCTGAGAGTTTTTGTATTTCTTGTTTGATTATCTCCAAGGATTTATCATCATTGCTATCCGATTCGAAAGCATCTGGTGATACTATACAAGATTGATCCGGAGGTGAATCGTCCTCAACCGCTTTTATTTCATCTTTATTTCTTTTTGCTAATAGCTCGGACAGCGGAACATCATTCGACAGGTCTGATTGGTCATCATCTGGAATTATTACTACAGCAACTGAATCCATTGCCGGTTGAACTTCAGTATGTTCCTGATCCTGGGATAAAATAAATTTTTAAACATTAAAAATATGTCAATAAACACGTAACATGCTTTGATTGAAGTTCACCTTGACAGAAGAGGTTTCTACTGCTACAATTTGTGGAGATTTGGCAACAGGTAGTATTTTCTCTTCCGTAACAGTATCTTCTTTCTGGTCCAGGTTAAGCACCAGCTTAGTTTCGTCAAACCCCTTGACACTGTCAAATCGTTCTGCTAACTCGGAAGCTGCTGCTTGAAGAGCTTCTTCCTCCACCATCATTGATTCCACATTTCGCATAATGGACTCTTCTTCCATGTCTAGTTCAGTATTTAAAATGATAGCACTATTTTCGGTCAGTATCTCGGCTAATTCGTCAATATTGTCCGGAATCAGTTCGTTGAATACTTCCATTAACTGTTGATCTTCATCTTTCAACGGTGAACAGCCGGTGTTGTCAAGCTCATCGTTTATAATTGTCACAGGAAATGGTTTAACATTGCTTTGATCAATTGCGTTGGAACGCTGTATCTGAGAAACGTTCTGTTCCTGCAAGCGCATAACTGCGGGCGGCGGTGTTAACTTTAGGCTGTTTTCTTTTTGTTTGTTTTCCAACAACATGGATAATGTTGGGGCTGCCTGCGATGGACTCTGAATTACGGTACTGCCGGCCGCATCTGATGGTGGCGGTCCAGTAAGAGGCTGCAACTGAAGCTGTACAGGAAAAGATATATTTTGTGGTGATGCTACTGGTGTCGTCAATGTTGTAGATGCTAAACCAGAACCGGTCAAGAGATTTGTGATAGTTGGTGCATTGGTTCTAGTACTAGTTGGCGTCTGATTGTTAACACTGTGTTGAACTGCAGCAGGATTCGGTGCTGGAGATGGAGATTTTAATAAAGATGTTAGCAGTGGTGATGTGCCTTGACGTGAACATGTCTCATCTACGTCCATATCATCAGATTTAGAATCTATCACTAGATTCAGATTCGATGCTTTAGATGGAGATTGATTCGGAGAGCTTTGTGTGTATAGATGTGCATGTGGTCGCCATGCACGTTCTTGTTCCTTTTTGCGTTGCTCGCGATCAAACAGCCACTGTTTGTGATGCAATTGCTCTTTATCGCGCTGTTTCTTCTCCATTTCAATTTGATTCCAGATCTCACGCAACTTTGGTTCATCAGCTGTAGGACACTGTACGTCCACAATTTCATTTTTTATCCGAATATAGTCTTTTTGGTCATCTTGAATCATTTTGTTCAGTTCACCGATACGCTCTTGTGTTAACTTGCGTAAAATCGATTCGCCGGGTGTCTCGACCGGTGTTTGTGAGCCATCCTTTTCGGTTCGCTTTTTTCGTTTTGGTGTTTCGACGTTTTCTAATAGTTTACCGTATTGAGCGGCACAGGACTTTTGTGAAAACCAATCTTCCGGACGATTTGTACCACAGAGCATCTTTAGCGAACGGCTAACTGACATCCAGTTTTGATCTCCGCTGCAAGCTACCGCGGAGGCTAGGCAAAGTTGTTCTCGTATCGACCACTTATCTAGTGGTAGCCTCTTCAGTTGCAGTCGTTCTTGTATGGAAGCCATTGTAGGTATAGCTTCTAGAAAAGAAAACATTTTTATTTCTTTGTTTTGTATGTATATTTCAATTTAGAGGTTAGGTTTATTGTTTAAGCATATGCTATATGCTTCGAGCTTCGACCTTCGAGCAAGTAATAAACTAACCTTAGAAAAACACTAATGTCTAATTTCTTTAGGAATTTAATTAAAATGATTAGATAAATACGTCGTCCTTTTTGCAACTTTGACTTTTAACACAAAAACACAAAATAAAAATTATCGCATTATTTTGTTTTATTACTTTGGCTAAACTGGTTTGTGGTTTATCTTTCTTTTGACAGTGCGATGCGCTTTTCAATTTTACGTTCAGTGGTTGCTCGATTAAAATTATAAACTGTGGAACGTGAAACTTTTCATTGAAAATTTCATTAACTTTTCATGTATATGAAATTTTGTTTAGAAAAGTTTTATCCGTGTATTTGCTTTATTTATTTTGTTTTTTAATTACATAAACGGAGAGTATTTTAAAACCTTATTTAGTAGTTGGATAATCGCATTTACTAGGTGCTAGCCAGGGTTTTGAACGAAGCAAAATGATTTATTTAATAAATAATTTACTACGTGTAGTAAATGTAGAACAAATTTCCATTCCATTCCATTTGTAGCAGACTGTTTTTATTGGTTATTTTGTAATTTTCTTGTATAGCCACGTTGAACTAAAGCTTATATATAAGGTAATTTAATTCTAACAGATCAGGTTATACCTATTAATGTTTCATGTGGCCTGACATAAAGACATTAATGAGCCAATCAAAAAAGTTGATTGATACAATTGTATGTAGTAAATGCATTTATATATGTAGCGAATGTAGCAAATAAAGTATTTTTTTAGCCATATTCCCAGCATCTAAACCCTGCAAATAGTTATCGAATATTTTAAATTTTAAAAATGTGTTAAATGTTTTTTGTATTTGATTTAGTTTTTCATTTTAATTTTCATTTTAGTAAATACATTCCACATTTTCAATAGTTTCGCAATGTTCACATAGATGGCGCACATACTATAATATTATTTTTTGACACTGACATTCAACTTTTATTATTTATACATTTTTCTTCATCTTTCTCACCAAAAACGAGAAACATGAATTGAAACTCTAGTAAACAATTGTATTGTAATGTTATAATTATTATTTGTGTATACATTAGTTTAAGTATTTCAATACGCTATCTGATTATGAAACGTTTTTGCCTGTTATTGTAGGGTTAGGTGTGAAATGAAATTATATTTGGCGGCACAAAGAAATTGATGTAATTCAAACAAAAGCTTTATAATTACATATATACATTATTATATGCAACAATGATAATTTAAAGATGCTACCATCAACGGGGCTTTTTAAGACAATAAACTGTCCGTTCTACGAGAGTTTTACGTGTATACGTCCTTACTGTCACTTTAAACATGCTCGCAGAGGTATTTTTTGTTGATGCTTTATTTATAAACGCAATTCTATATATTCTATACATTTTAGCAGACGATGAAACCGCAAAAGCAAACAGCGCCATTGTGGAGGCTGTTCCAGTGTACCATTCAGCATTAAGTGTTGGAACACTGCCACAAATTCAGATTCTTGAACCACCGGCAGTGTATAAACCAACCCCTATCCGTAAGCAGAGCTACACACCGACGGAGCCGGTTTCAAAAAAACCAAAGCTAGAGTACGTTCCCAAACAAACTGGTGGTAATGGACAGATGATGCCAACTTATATACCTACAACAATAGTGAAATACAATCAGGAAGAAATTAATACTACCAACGATAATAAGTTCAATGATTTTAAAACTCCGGATGGCGAAACGAAACCAACAGTAATTAAACAAGAACAATTGGAAACGTCAAACGAATATAAACAACCAAACGTATATAAACAAGATTTAGTTAATTTAACGGAGAAAGAACAGGATATAAAGTTAACAAAAAATGGCCATAAGGACCAAGATATATCAAAAAGCACAGAAACAAAAGACGAGAAGAAATTGACAAAATCATCCTCATCTTCAGGACACTCAGATCGCCACAAACGTGATTCTTTCTCGTCGAAATCATCATCTAAAACGTCTGAAAAAGATCATCACAAAAATTCAAATAAACATAGCAGTAGGAGTCCCTCAAAATCATCAGATTCGCATCGATCATCCTCAAATCATAAGTCTAAAGAAAAAAAAAGTTCATCGTCAGAATCACGAAGCAAAAAATCATCCTCGTCCTCTACATCAACGTCATCAGCGTCCAAAGATAAATCAAAACACAGTAGCAGCTCATCGTCCACTTCAAAGAGTGATCGACACAGAAGCCAAAAAGATCCTACTTCAAAATCATCAAGTTCTTCCTCACGCAATGGACACACAAGCAGCAGTAAATCCTCAAATAAAGATGTGCGAAAACCCGAAAAGCGTCCTGCCGAAATAATGATGCCATCTCCATCGTCTTTATTTGATACAGACAGTGAAGAAGATGACGTTATGGCACAGTGTCGCCTTATTTTCGACGAGTTTAAAACAGAAACTCCTAAAACGATAGCCGTAAATAATATACATACCATATTTTAGATAATGGATTACATAGTATGTTTTTTATTACAGCCAGTAGAACCAGTTGCCAAGATGCCGCACAATAACAACGCAATTGATAGATACGAGGATCTGACGAAGAAGAAACGTGTTGCCTATGATCAAGCAGATGAAGTACGGTCAAGATTATCGGTTCCGGTGCATGTAGCTGCCAAAGATCATCGAACCAATGCTATGCAGGTAATAATATTAAAAATCTAAATTTATATTATCTAAAATACTGTTATTGTAGTCCATTTATAAACGACAAGAACTAGCTAGAATTCAACAAGAAGAAGAACAAAAAAAGAAGGCTGAAGCCGACGCTGCCAATGTGTCGCGTTTAAATGCAATTGAAGCCACCAGAGCTGCAGCCTTGCAGGCTGCTCGATCAACTGTACTCAATTTGCCACCAAAACGCACCAGCCTAATTCCAAAGACTATTGGCATAACTGCAAAACCACAAACTACCCTAACACCGCTAATTTCGCCAGCCATTCAAATGGCTGCTGCCACGCATCGAACCGCTAGAACGGCAATTACTCCTGCTTCGAACATAATGGCCATGCAACGGGCAAAAGAAAAGATAGACCAGTTGAATGCACAGAAGCGTCCTACAATTGCGCAAACCTCATCAAAGGCCGGTGCCAGAGTGGCTCACGTTAAAGTTGATACAGAGGTATAAAGAATTACGATTAGGACCTTCCTGTTTAATTTGTATTTTATTTTATCTTAGGCTACCCGACCAGCGCCACCTGTCCTCGAATCTAATTCAACAAAAATATCTTGCAACATACGTATGCAATACTACAATATGATGGTAAAGCATTGTCTGACAATTTATGACAATTGCGAGGATGCATGGGATCGAGTAATTTTATAGTCTAAATAATTACATGAATCGAAATAAATCTGTACATTTCACAGTCTCAAACTGAAGAGCTGACCGTCTTTAAGAAGTGTAATACTCCTACGATCTACAAGAGTAGTGCTCTGCTCGCCATTAACAAACTGCGCAAGGAATCAATAGGTACGTATGTGTGTGTGTGTATATATATATATATTCTTTGCCACCTAAATACAATACCAAACAATTACATTTTAATCTTACTGAAACCGTTTTGCTTTGCTGCGCTGCCGCTGCGTTCACAGATGCCGGGAACATTAATACGGAAAAGTAAGTTTGCCATCTTCTCTTCTTCTTCTTGCTCGTTTCACGTGCATATTATATTTACGCTTGTGAACGGCTTCGTCTCTAACGTAATCAAATTGTGATTGTAATTAATTTTTAATTGAATTCTGCCAAAGGAACAAGGTAGTTTCGCATGACGTAATACTTGCTGGCAAAATGGGACAGAAGACATCGTGGAGCGTGAACAAGATACTGTAAGCTTGCGTGCACACTCTCACTTGAGATGTTTCGTAATTTGTTTTGCATGTAGTTTTCGTGATAATTAAACGGTGTACTACCGTTTTTGTTTCTGTTTGTGTATATGTTGTAGGAAAACCGAAGGATCGAACAACTTGCTTGATACGGTATCGGGTTCAAAGGCCTTTGAAATGGTGTACGAGTGCCGGATGACCGAGGAACAACTCGTAGAGAACGGATATCCACGCAAAGGAGACAAACCCGGAACAGCAGTGTACAAAAATCTCCGTCAGGCAGCTGCCAAGCCAAACAATGACAACGATCGCTACTGCAAACGATGCGGAAAAATATTTAATGTGGACCACTACGATGAACCGGCAGTAGATCAATGCAATTATCATCCGAAGAGTGCTGGATATCGCAGAGGTAGTTTATTTTTAATTTTTGGTTTTTAGTCCTTACAAGTGTGCATAAATCATGTTTACTTGCAGGCTTTGCTGATCATGCGCATCGATGTTGTCAGCAGCCAGCCGGTACTCCGGGCTGTATGTATGCCAATCATCATGTATCGGAAACGATAAGCCAGAGTAATTTAAGCGGATTTGTGTCGACAATTGCAAGAGATGAAGATTATGTATCAACTCGTAAGGACATTTATGCGTTGGATTGCGAAATGTGCTACACAACGCACGGATTGGAGCTAACGCGTGTCACAGTGGTTGACATTAGTCAGAAAACCGTTTACGATGCATTGGTAAAACCTGACAATAAGATTATTGACTACAATACTACGTAAGACGCACACAAATTTAATTAAAATAAAATTAGAATTATTATCAACTAATTTATTCAAATTTAGCTTCTCTGGAATAACAGAAAAAATGCTCAGCCAAGAGACACGAAATCTGCGAGACGTTCAAGCGGTGCTTCTGTCCATGTTTCACTCAAAGACCGTATTGATTGGTCACAGTTTGGACAGTGATTTCAAGGCACTGAAGCTAATCCACGACGTGGTGGTGGATACGACTGTGCTGTATCCACACAAGATGGGATTGCCCATGAAACGAGCACTCAAAACGTTATGCATAGAGAATTTAAAACGGATTATACAGGAAGATGGTAAGCGTTTATTGTAATACAATTGAAAATAAGTATATTTTAAATAATTTTTATTTACTTGCAGAGGGCGGACACGACAGTGCTGAAGATGCTGAGGTGTGCATTCAACTTCTGAAGCACTATCTACGAAATCGCATAAAATAAATATTATATTATAATTTGTGTATATTCAAATTTTGTTTAAGCATAATCACAAAAAGTGGTTACAAAAAGACAAACAATAAAATACACCAAAATAAACAAACTCAAAGATATCCATGTTATTTATACCATGTTGTCAATAGTTACATACTTTTGTTATATATGTACATATAAGCTGAATTGCTTTAAAAATAATTGAAACAGCGAAATTAGTGTTCGGTTCGAGAATTACAGAAGTGGCACACTTGCAGGGTGTCGTTGAAGTCTAAAGCTGCAAAAAGAAACACTTGACATGCACTGATTGTAATGGTTCAGCGCACATTTCTTATTTGTCAAGTTCTTTGCTTTCAAGAATGCGGGAATGTAAAAATTAACTTTATAAGCTTTTTTATCAGACACGCTGATGGCTGTTTAAGATCTTTTGATATAAAATTAGAGGAATTATTCAAAATATAAATAAGGAGAATGGTGCTTTGGCAAATGATTAAATTCAAATAAAATTAAAATATAAGATTTGCAGCGTAGCGGTATACTTATGAATAAGGAGCTAAGACATACAAACCGGAAATTACGTTCAAAAAGATTACGATGATGATACCAACGCGAAGTCTTTAGAATCTATTATCTATAGACGATTTTGTTTTATTCCATTTGAACAATGCATTTGATTTGTGATTCCTTCGAATAGAAGTATGGGTATGGTCAACGGTCGTCAATGTTTCTATTGTCATTCTCATAGTTATAAATATTTGTGAGATTCTTTCTAGGGAATATGTTTTTATATATAGAATTCTGTGAGAACCCATCTCATAATAATCCAGCATAGACAGAAACCATTTTATACATTATAAAATAACAACAATCAAATCCAATTCTGTCTGAAAACTAAACTTTTTAAGAACAATAATATTATAAATATTTAACAGTATATGTTAAAAACCATCAAATTGATATTAAGGGAAGATGGCCGCCTCGATGAGTTCGAGATATTTATTAAAATTAAGGTAACTCCGAGAAAAAATGCAGTACATTAAAATATAAACAATAAACACTTTGAAGACAACCAATTCAGGTTTTATGAAAAAGTAGCGACTTTACATTTTCCATCGTATGTGGGTATTTTTTAAATCATTTAAATGTAGTTTATGCTATATACGGTGCTCAAACATAAAAAAAAACTAAAAATAAAATATTTTGATAAGTGCTTCTCATAGACTTTAAAAAAAACTAATAAATAATTTAAACTATTTGAACTAAGTTGAACTATTATCCGACAATGATTATTTCGGAAGTTTTGACACTATCAAGATGTATTGTAGTAGTTTTCTTATACAGAAGTAAAACCGGTAAGATATTTTTAAGAATTACCTTAAATAATATTTTTAAGGTACAAACATTTTCTAACTATACATTTAAAAAAAATCAAATCGGTGCACCACTTTGACGTATAACCAGTACAACGGTTCTGTACATTTTCCGCTTAGAAACTTGCCCACCGCATAAGAAGCCGACTTTGAATTTGGGGTGCTTTAATTCAATTTTGTGCAACTAAATATTCAAAATCGTCGTGTTCTCAATAATTCAAAACGGCATAAAATTAATCGCTCTTAAAAAAAAATATGTTCTCATAAAATAAAATAATGTTCACCTAAATAACAGTGTTCACGAGAAAAAACATGCTACAAAAAAAATTAAGAACCAACCAAAAAGTATATATAATCTAACCAAATAAAAGCGAGCTTTTGTTCTTTTTATAAATATGCGCGATGCGCAATAAGTTAGGCGCACGCTTTTGTTTGGGCGCACACTTGGTAGGTGCACAATTAAAATAAATAAAATTAATCTATAAATTGTATAAGGTAAATAAGGTATACAAAATTGAATCTATAGAAGAAGTTATTTTTGTATTTTTAGGTGAAGAATTTACAATAATCGTTTGTGCATTTTTTAGGTGGACAATAATTTATCAAGGTGTATACTTTTTTTTAAGGAGGATGTTTTTTTTTTAAGTGCTAAATATTTTTTTGATGTGCTTTTTTTAAGGACATTTTTTTACCGACGCAATAGCTGAGAGGGACAACGAGTTTGAATTGTTTACGGTAATTTATATTATCCGGAGTCCGTGTGTTTTATTCGCGGCAGCGGCAATTATACATTTATCGAATGTTTTTCAAATATGCAATTTAAATCAGTTGGTTCCTTTTGCTATAAATATTCATTTAAAATGTTTTACGTTTTCTAACAACAGGACATTGATGCCTTCAATAATTATACGATCACACCCAAAAATAGAATACGTATAGATATAGTATAGATGTTACTAGTTCGTTGAGAAAATATAGCAAGACATATATTTGTACATACCAAAAAATAAAATAAATATAAAAATATGTATATTTGCCCTGTAAAATCTGTAAGAGTCGCTTTCAAGGCAAATTAGGAATTCGAAAAATCGAGGGGTGTGTTGCGAGTGCTCAAACAACATAAGATTCAATACTGGAGGTGGTGCAGTTCAGCATAAGCGGCACATGGTCGCGTGTCTGGTGTGAAGGTCTGGTTAGATTAATCAGTTTTTGCACCTTGAATAACACTCCGTTGGTGATCGGGGTTGATTCAAACGCGCACCATCTTGTATGGGCCAGTTCGAACACCAACCCCAGGGGAGAAGCACTGCTCAGTTTTCTGGCGGGGACAGACATGGAAATCGTCAGAAATGGCGGTGAACCAACGTTCGTCACAGCCAGGAGGCAGGAAGTGCTCGACCTTACGCTGTGCTCTTTGGGTTCGATGAATTTGATTAGGAACTGGATAGTCTCCAATGATATCACTTCGTCTGACCACAAAAGCATTTATTTCGAGTTCTGTACTGACCCGCGATCCTTCTGATGAAAATTCGGAATCGTAGAAATACGAATTGGGTCAAGTTTAAGAACCTCATCTCTGATAGAGCAGTCGAATGGA
>JAAAKO020030957.1:0-13347 GCA_010015015.2 Bolitophila cinerea | reverse complement strand
ATCTCTTTTCTCTCTTCTTCTCTTGTGTTTTTGTTAAATAAAAGAAGAGTGCTGCGCTTGCGCAGCACATGATTGTTCTTGTATGCTGAAAATAATTTGGGGTCTATTTCATGCCGCCGTTTTTGTCTCTTGCATCCCGTTAGTTATTTATAGAGCACCGCATTCGCCATGCTCTTTACTATTTTTAGATTGAAGTTCTCGCTGTCGATGACTAATGACTATATACTCTTCTGTGTGAAGAGTACAACCTCTGTGCGATAAAACATGAGAGATCTCTCCTTTATTTTGCAAGAATTGTTCATAGGTGCGATGATAAGCAAGAGAGCGTATTTTGATCTTTCCAATTAGAATGTCATTTAAAATGAATAAGCAATTAAAAACGACATTACAAATTATCAATGATCCTATATGTTATTATTCGCATTAAAAGCAACTCTGTTTGCTTTTCGTATTAAAAATATATAAAATAATACCAATTTTTAGAGCTGCCTTAAGCGGAAGTTTTGCTGATGTATACTTCAATGAATTTGGGGTGAGAGGGTAGAATGCATTTCACATTGTAATAAAAATAACACTCCTTTTAAGATTATGCAATTATTGATATATTTTTGATAGTATTTATTATTTGATGCAAATGATATTATTATTTATTTCTTTTATGAAATTATTACCATTTTACGACACGCGCAAACCCACTCAAACATAGTGCACAAATATATGATAATACGCAGAAACAAACTATTCGAGAAACGAACCAAAACAATTGTGTAAACCCAGAAGCGGTCAAATAGAATTTGATAATTGATAAGCGCATAAAAAATCTTATAAATATTATCTTTGCGATTGTCTTCCTGCGATGATCTCTCACTACAACTTTCACATTGCAAATGCTAAATTTTTGCGATCATTTGTCCAATCTTAAATTTTATTACCGTTATGCGTTGTTCTCACATTTAAATCCATTTAATACCTTTTTACCACCACATTACACAAATAACAATTCAGAAATAAAAAAGAATTGAGCTATTCAATGCGCTATTTACCGTTAACTTTTCACAAGACATAGTGCATACTGATGATTACTGAAATACTGATTAGAATCATATTTATGCGCGATGTACAAAATGATAATGCAGCAAATAAATACACTAAAACAAACAGCCGGAACACGATGTAACACGATTGACGATTACCGAATACCGTGTACTCAATACTAATTTTGGTATTCTAATTCCAATATGAATATATCCTATATATGAGTATATGACTATAATATTTTATTATTGTGATCGCGAACACTGCACTGCATATAATATATACTATACTCTTATTCTTTGCACTCACGCATCATGTTCTACGGCTGTACGAAAAAACAAGTACCGAGAAGAATCTGATAAGCAAAAACACACGCACACCGCAACCCTCTCCCGCACCCACACACGCAACGCTACGACCGACGACCTTCGAATTCAATGATGCCGTGTACTTGTACATAGTACTTGTTCTTTTTGTCTAGTGTTGTCTTCTATATATGTCATATGAATTTGAGTATGAGTACTTGAAAAGGAAAAGGATTGCGCCTGCCCGTTGCGTGTTACAACATATATATTCTCTCTCTCGCGGAGAAGACAAGAAAAATCGCAACGCACCCGCTCTTTGCTCTTTCCTTGATCAATAGTTCTAGCCGCAGTGCTGCCGAAGTTCAAAATTTAAAGGGAGTACAGACTGGACAATATCGGAGTACTTTAAAACAAAACAGTTTATTTTATATAAATAGAAAAATTCTTGGGTTGAAGAAAGAAAGTCTTTATTTTTATTATAATATTTACCGATCATAATTGCAAAAAAAGAATTATTAATTATTTTATTTTTCTGATATCTTAAAATTTGACGTTGATGAGTAATTTTAAGTTAGATTTAAGTTTTTCAATATTTTAAATTTTTTTGGTTTTTTTTTTTCCTTTTTGAATTTAATTCAAATGTTCTTCGATTGGCCGATAGATGACGATTGACCGAATCAGGATTGGCCGTCATCACTTATAAACCAAATATTGTTGAGATTTAGCGAAAGAATTATTTTCGAGAAAGGGGAGGAAAAGGATTTTTAAAAATAGTCTTTTTATAAAGTTTATCTTTTGGTAGAGTGTGTTTTAGGTGTGTTTAACTCCAATGGCAGCAAACTATAGATAATAACCACACCTTTTTAAGTATATACCTGTGCTTTTACACCTTTACATTCCCTGAAAAATTATATTTCAGTTTTTGGTGTATTTCGATTTTTTCTAAATGATATAACAAACTCCCTTAAACATGATTTATAATGAACGATTTTTAGTTTAACGCGCTTCCCTTCCCTTAAGAAGATTTTTACGGGTGTTTTTTTTTCATTTCGTATTTTTATTTAGGTGAAGTGTGAAGATTCGATGTGATTAAGCTAAATAGCTTTAGGTTAATCGAGAGAACCCGTAAAAATTAAATAAATTATACTAAAACGAAGTAAGCCGATGGATGAGTTCGGAAGTACATGCCTTGGAAAAGGAGTACAAATACTCCGATCAGAGTACTTTGGCAGCGGTAAGATTCTTTCTTACCGTTACACCGTTATCTGGTCAGCCAACTCCGTACGTCACTCTGTTTCTTTTCTATTTATGAATTATGTTTTTTTTTTGGATACTTACAAAAACATAAAATTCAAGTGTTGAATACAGAGACCGTTGACCCGAGTCAAAACGCAAGACTTAATAATAATAACATACAATATAAATTTAATAGTAATGATAATTCTAAAGTAGTATCATGATAAATATTAAAAAAAAAAATATTCTCCTTTCTTTCTTTCTATTCTAATATTTACAATTCCTACATACTTCTCACTCTCAACTCATATTTTACAAGAGCTGCGATCATGGGGTCAACTTCAATGCAGAGAGCTTACAACTTACTCACTGTGTTGCCAGACGAGAATATTTAAAGTACTATTCAATAATATTTTTAATTTGTAAATTAATTTCTACAAAAACTGATTATCCTGTTATATGAATATGACTCTTCATCTTCAATTATAAACAACCTCCGATTCCGACTATATGGTCCTTATGTCATCGCACTTCTCACCTAATATATTTTTGGAATTTATTAAAGTTAGTAAAATGGATACTAAATAATGTGTAGCCTAAATTACAAAAGTGTGTCTGTGTAGAAATTATTGCTACAATAAATATTTTGTTAAAATAAACAATCTAAGTAAACCTTTGAAAAGAGCCACAGATAAAATATAATATGTATTTTTGAAACTTAAAAAATGTTTATAAAATGTTACAAGTCTCATTAGTTACTGCAGGAAGCGTTGTCAGACGTGCCGTTATATTGGCATTCTGCCGATTTCAGAACCATCTGCAAATGTGCCGATATGCTTACATTTTTAAAGATATTTTGCCGATTTCCTATAAAGAAAAGAGAGAAAGAGTTCTCGAAAAAGTTTCCAAGTTTATTAAATAATGGTTTAAAGTTATTGGATAATGAGTCGCAAGAAATATTTTTTATTGATTTCAGTTTGTATTTAGATTTAGATAAAGTTCCAAATATTTTATTTTTTTTGGAATATAAAAAAATGAGCTGACAATACTCCAGAGTTTCCAAAATTTTTTATTAATTGAAAACAATTTGTTAAATAAAATGGATGGAAAATAGAATTTTAGTTGAAGTACAAATTAAAAATATAATAATTTATGTAAATAAATTAAAATAAAATGTATGTTATTAAATAAATTAACAACATGATTTCAAAAAATCGGTGCTTGATTTTGTGTCAAAATGACAGAATTGGCACTTTAAACTGGCCGTTCACAAACATGATAGACGCGAGATGGCAGATGTCAAAAATAACTAATAAAAAAAATGTTGCCGGTTCTTGTTTATGAACAATATAGTGCAAAAAATATTGTAATTTAATTTAATACTATGTTTTAAAATTTAGTTGTTTCCGTTTATGACAGAATATACAGACATACAAAAAAAATCATGAAAATAAAATATTTAAAAATAACTAATTTACCGTCATCCTTTAACATAAAATTGGTGTTTCAATAATTAAACCCTCTTTAAGAAACTATTTTTACCAATGATAAAAGAAACAATCAATTATTGTTAATGTAAATACATATCTTTTCATTTATTTTATTAAAAATAAACATTTCAATCGCAGTACAGTGGTACTTATCACCGATCGCAGTGTTACCAGTCTTTATATCACAAAAAAAAAGTAAAACACGTATAGTAATATTATTTATTTAAAGCACGTCAACGAAAAAGGGTTACTCTCATCAAACATAATTTTGAACATTACAGGATGGACTTGAGTGCGTGTGTCTCACGTAACATTTCACATGTAAGTAGCATTGGCAGACTTGTTCCATATCCTAGTCTTTGGGACCGGGTCCAAGCTAAATGTTCGTAAAGTATCTCAACGATACAATTCCAGTGATCAAGATTAAACAATTGCAATTACTCAGATGTGACATTTTAGTCCATAGGTGCCAACTGCGAAGACTAAAAAAATATTTTCATTGTGTCATTATACATATATATTACAGTTTACGCAGTTGCACATTGTACAATTTACGGGATTTGGAACAAAAGAGACTTTAGTGAATAAGGTAAAATGAAAATTGATTCAAGGCGCAATAATAAAAATAAAAGTATATTATGTATACTCAAAAATTTTGTCAAAGGTTGATATAAACACCAACCAAAAAATATGGCCGACCGGTAATTTTTTATTGGTTTTTGTTGACAAACAATGCATACAAAACAAAATAATTGAAGTCTTTCATGTCAACAAAAAAATAATTTACCATAACAAAATTTATGACAGCAAAGTAAAAAAAATACCAATCAATGAAACGAGAAAAATATTAACTGTCTTTCAAAAATTTATATTTAATAATTGCTAAATGTTTATTTCTTTGGTAGAAAAATAAAGAAATGTATTTTTATTAATATTTTTTTTTTTTTGATGTAATATTTAATATATGTTGCTTACACAAATTATTCATAAATGTGCCCTTAATTAATTATCGGTTATAGTTTATCTCAGTAGTTGTATTCTCCCGATGTGCTATATTTTTAGGACATTCTATTTTATTTTCTTAAATGATGTTTATTTTGTCATTACAAGCCTATTTTTAGGCTATTTCGCATTTTTTACTCTGTAGAAGAAAAAATGAAAAATAACGCTGCCAATTAATTCAAATTACAAAATTTTATATAAAACGAGTATAATAGTACGTGAATAAAATATCTTATATTATTATTTAAATATATATTATAAAATGTCTAAATGTTCTTTAAAATTAAGCATTTTAGAATCAAAGTTATTTATTCCAATCGTCTTTAAAGATGATAAAAAAGGATAAAGGAAAATATTTTGAATGTGAGCAGCCGATTGTTTTATGAACTGTATAATTCGTTTGATTTTTAATTAAACAAATACAACTAAATAATTAACAGTCAAAGAAACAGTTCAAACATGAAAAATCTCAAACATTCAAATGATTGCATATGGCAATACTAAACACATTCAGTCCAAAACAAAAGATTTATCATTATTTATTCTCTTTGCGTAAAAATTACATAACATAAAACAATCAATGTTTTTAAATTTCTTTTATGCATTATAATATGTTTTGTTGTCTTTATTATGTATTAATAACACTAATCTACTTATTGCACCCGCATAAAAAAACGCACCCGCAAGCCCGTCTCTGTGTCTTCTGTCCGTGTACTTTGTACTTGTACGTAATACTTATTATACGATATACTTCGAGTTGTACCTGAGAGCTGAGAGAGATAATGAGTTATGACATTTATGTGAGATCAACGATCGTGCGCTTTGGTGACTATTCTGCATTCAATTTACGATTTACCGTAATTAAAGGCGCACGTATGCTTTTCTTTGTCCAGCACGCTACTCGCACTCTATATTTATCTCTACGTAAACCGCAACCGCACTTAGCACATCATCATAAAACTCATTTTATTGTTCGATTTTATTTGCGTATGATCAGTCGCATTTTATTCGTGTGTGAGGGCGAAATTTTCTGTATATATTCTGTAGTTTTTTTATTCGCTATCAAGTTTGTACTACCGCGTGTGCACGTTTTGTAAACGTAAAGTTTTAGTAAGAAACCAAAAAAAAGTAAAAAAAAAATAGAACCGAAAATGATGAGATTTTCGAGTATTTTTAACGACACCCGCCGGTCGATCTTTGAATACTACGGCAAAGAGGAATTTTACAAGTAAGTTTTAGTTTCATATCATTTTTTGAGGGTTATGTTTTTGTGATATTTTGCGTAGAGTTAAAATTATGAGTTTTTGGTGAGACTTTGCCCTTTGCGTGTTGTGTGTGTGCGTCCGTGTAGGTGTGTGTGGTATTATGTGATAACGTAGGTGTGTATTTATTTGAGTAAGACGCTCCATTTTCATACATTTGCGTTTTTCGAGTAATTTTAGACCGCATGGCGATCTTCGTCGATCAGAAGGCTTGAACAGTTTTTTCACAGAATTTGCTGTGTTTAATTTAATTTAATTTAAATACTGAATGTGGATAAAGACAAATAAACTTTCATTTTGTTTTTAAGATTCAAAATATATATACCTCAGAGCGTTAGTATAATGTATACCTTTCTTTTGCAAGGTCAAAATGATCGTTTCAATTATCGAAATTATGCAGCGTCATTTAATATTTTTTGGTTATCTTTTCTTTTTTTTTCTGAAATCGTTTTTTTCCTCTGTCTCACTATCTCTATTTTAATATCGTTAACTTATCAACCCCGCATTAAATGAATTTTGCCACTTTTATTTTGGTAAATATTTGAAAATTTAAAAAATCTTATTTTTTAATTTTATAAATACTTAATTGGAGTTAAATTAATTAAAAAAAATCAGAGCACCTATATTTCAAAAATCTACAAACAAAACAAAAAAGGTCGGTCTTCCAAGTGAAATTTATTCATGTCAAAGTAAAGCGATATAAATCTATTTTGATGAACTTTCGAGTTTTTTTAACGCCAAAATAAACGATATCTGGTCAGTTGAGCGCTCCCGGTTCAGATCAATTTTATCAAACTTATTATTGGAATAAAAGTTTATACAAGTGCAGTTTTTAAAAAAATCTAAAATGTGCGTAATCTTTAAAAAATATTTATTATAAAAGATTTTTTAAAAATTGAATTAAAAAATCGAATATGTATTTGTTTTTATAAAAAGAATAAGTTAAAAGTTTACAAATAAAATCACATTCATCCGCTTATAAATATGGTTTATACATACTAGGGCTTCAATTGTAGGCCGCACATGACTGTCAGTTGGGCTTTGGCCGTGTCTGTGCTGGCGAACTAATCTTTTGTCTCCGTTTCCTAACGCTTTTCCCAAATCTGCTGTAACTGATTCTCCTCTTGTAATTCTATCCCTTTTTATACAATTTAACTTCTTTCTTTCATATAAATATAAATTACATTATAATATAAATATATTTGTTCGATTGATTGTTGCCATTTGTCAAAAAAAACAAAATTAAACTTAAAATTTATAATTTCAGAAATTTATTTATTTCTCTTTTTTTAATAAATTTTACAATTGACTCAATTTTAATGGATTTGCTGATAATCATTTTAATTACAAACATATTTTTGAATACAATTTTCAATCAAAAAAAAACAACATTATTATTTTTATTATTTTCATATTTTTAACTAAATAAAAAAAAAATAGAAAATTGTTTAAAAAACGAAAACACTCAATGTTAACCACCCCTAATGAAAATAGTATATTAAAACATATTGCTGTCTACTTGCACACCCTCTCATTACCCGGAAATATCCCTCCCGTATCTGAAAGAGTCGCTGGCGCACAAACAATCAGACACACACACACATACAAACTGACAGGCAATAATGTTCTCGAAATCAATTACTTATATATGTATATATATATATATATATGTATGTATATGTATCTTTGCGCGCAGTTTCCTTGTACACCGGGAAAACACCCACCAATACCGCCCACGTTTTCCCGCACGTTCATACACTTTGTCGTCTCTGTACGCAATGTATCTGCTGTATACATACATACATGTACGATATATAAGATACACATACATCGTATATATTATATAAAAATAGACTGTGATTTTTCTCAGTTTTTCCGCGATGCCTGCCCTGTATCACGTTTCGGGTGTATACTATACTAACACAGAAGTGTGCACGCGCTCGCGCTCCAGCGCTCCACTGAAAATTCATTTATAACCCGGAAAACAAATATTTGCTCGGAAAATGTTATCGTGTGCGCAATGTGTATATAGATTGAAATTGTGAGCCGCCACCCACCCATTCCCGCGTTTCACGCTGAGCGTATTTTCATGTGAAAAGCTTTATATTACATTTATTCGAGTAAACAAATATATGCATTACATAATAAAATAAAACAAACACTTATGTGAATTATGAGTACAATATCCGGTTTGATGCGGGGGATTGGGGGGTGGTATGGGGTTCTGCGGTTGATTGGTATTGAAAAACATACGTGAAAAGCTGCCACCGTGCAGCCGTAAAACTTAAACACTTTTATTGGCTTCCATTGAAATTAATCATTTATTCAAATATAATATATACGCTCGTAATTTAAACACGCACATAATCAAGAGACGCGTATAATACATTTCTTAACTATACTATTATGTATAACATGTAACATGTAAATAGTATATATATATATACTATATACCTGACGCACAGAAGCACAATGCGCGTGTATATGACGTCTTCAAAGGTATAGAACCGAGCACGCCGAGCCCGTTAAGAGCTTTTCATTATGTGCCCGTTTAAAGAGACAAAGAAAATCAAGCAGCCCCATTACGCGTATTATTATTATTATTATGGGAAATATGTACCGGGGTTTTGAAAGCATAAACTGTATTTAGCATATTATAGAGAATATATAGGTATGTATATATATACTCATAAATAGACGACGACACAAGTTGGCGCATAAATTATGCGGGCGCACTTGGAAAATCTTTTTTCACTTAGGCGCGTTCTGCAGTTTAATGATTTTATACGTTTTTGGAATGGAATGCTGAAAATCGGGCACACAAACGAACGACCGTTATTTTTTCTTGTTGTTGTATATATCAGCACATTCCGATAACCCTATACTGTAAATATATTCAATATATAGTGCAGTGCAACTGGAGCGCACAAGGACGCTTCGCATAAATTTCAATAATTTACCCACCCACAAAGCGCGAATGGGGTGGTTCAGCGCGTCAGCCCAAACAACAATAACCTCAAACCTACCTATAGTAGAAAGAGGAGGATGCAGAGCAGGAGCAAGAGAGGTGGAATACACATACACAATATAGAAAATAATCCGTAATGACATCGGTTATTCGAGGACGAAGAGGCGAGTGCCTGCGACGACGACAACGACGACTAAACTAAAAACGAATAAAACAAAATGCATGACTCCGCGACTCCACATGACCTGGTCGAACGGACGCACGGACGTCGCTATAGGGTCATAAATACACATCCGCGCGTCAGGGCCAACAACGACCAGCCAACCGTTAGTTTTAGGTTTCAAGTTATTATTTATTCATCGAACACGAACACAAACACACGCGCGTATAAAGTCCGCACATCGTCAGTGTAAAAATATGTACTAGTATAGGTGGCGCTATATAGCTATTATGGTTATGGTGGTGGTGGTGGTGGTATACGTTTCCGTAAATATTAAAGGTACATATAGAGATAGAGGGAGAAAGGGTAGGGGAATTGCATCGATTTTCAATCGACTCTAGTGTTTTTCTATATAGTATATATATATAAATGTGTGTGCACGCGAATGTAATTCATATATTGTAGAATATGCTGGATTATGGCTCTCTATTATGTATTGGATTTGAGGGTATAATACGCCTAGTGTACACATACATATTTTATCGGTCGTACACATGGATTGAGGCGCGGTGGTTTTATGGACGATCGGAAATGTGTTGTGTGTGTATGTGTGTGTGTGTTCGTATTGATAGACAGGTATTAAGTATTCATTCGAATCGATAGCTTGTGTGTATGTGTATAAGTTTAGCCACGTATGTTTGATAGGCCATTGTATAATAGAACAGAATCGGGGATGGGGGAGGGATGAAGGGGTTCGGGCTTTAAGGCGCCACTGGACATGACAAACGATCGAATGTTGCCGCACGCTTGTCGGCCGGAATGAACTTATCAGAACGGTGCAATAAATTGCACTTCCAAAATGCGATACAACGTTACATAGTAATACTACAAAACTGTTATATATATACTATTGTATATAAATATATATTCGGTATTCCTAAATGATGTTCTTAATATATAATTAATACTAAGTATTGAATTATTGAATTTTCGTTTCAGGTCGAGTAAATATATTATCCTCAAGAATTCATTTATAGTTGCAACAAAATACTATTAGTTTTATACAAAATTTAAATGAAAGTCACCATGTTTGTCATTATTATTGTAATCAAGCTAGTTTAAATTGTGTCAGCAAAAATTTGTCTCGACATGTTCAAAAAGACTAGTTTCCATTGGTGACAGGCAAAATATTCATTGTAAAAATCTCCCATAATCTATTTTTTCTCATCTTCGCTTTTTAATTTTGTACTGAAAATGATATGAAGTTTATTTTATGCCGCCGTTTCCCAATAAAGCTTTGTGTTACATCCTGTAAATAAATCTACTCCTTATTTTACTTATATATTGATTTACGGTATTTCGTAGGAGACGCGGTTTGCTGGAACGTTCCTGCTTTTTAATCAGTGGGATTTCATAGGATATCGAATCTGTAATACAAATCGTTCTCTCATATATTTATTTAATTTAATTTTGATAAAATATAGAAAGAAAAACTAAAATCGTTTTTTTGCGTTTATGAATTCATAGCATATAGCAACATTTAAAGGAATTTTAAATTTATGGTTTTGTTGAAATTCAATTGAAAAAACAACTTTTTGGCCGAAATTTGCTATTTCAAAAAATATGTTAAAATACGGCTCAAAATATAAATATAAATATTTTATATATTTTTTTTTAATTGTTAAAAATGGGTGAAAAAAAGTAGTTGGATAAGTTCAACCGACGCGCAATCAATCTAATTGGCAATGAATACAGTATAGGTATAAAAATATAATATTAATATAATAACTATGATAGCCGTCTGTTAAATTATATGTTATTTTTTTTTTTTTTGAAAAACTAATAAACTCAAAGTCTTCAGATATACTATGCATATTACGTGTTGAGTTTTGACGCGATAAATGCTACTTGAAATGAAAGATCTTTGCAAGAAAAATATTTGCCAATAGTTGGAACTTGTCAAAACTTTTGCCATGTGGCAGTTATCTCCAATTCCCCATGTTTTAAAATTCCCAGGAGAGTTTACTTATATTTTTTTAAAATAAATGGACATACAATTTAATAATATTGTATACAAATAATTTATATATCGCTCTCATTGCATATATATAGTCAAACTCATAAAGGACGAAAAAAAACTTAAAACCATATTGTAATGCAATTAAAATATTTACTAAGGATCATTATACAGTAGTGTCTAATTATTTAGGATATTATTAGTAAAATTAATTTTTGTGCAAAAAGTTTTTATTTTAAATTGATACAAATATTATTATTTTATAACATTTCTTTGATTTATTTTTTAAAAAATACATTAATTAATTGTTGTAAAAATATATTTATCATTGTAGCACTTATTTTTCATTATAAAAAATCTTTTACATAGACTTATTTTATTTTATGATTTGGACGTAATATTTTTAAACTTACTAATTATTTTTGATTACGATTTATTTTCATCACAAAATGTAATAATAGTACTAAATTTAAAATCATCTCATCAGTGTGTTTTTGCATAATTAATTGAAGTCAAGATAAATATAAATAATAACAGAAAAATCATATATTATTATTAAAAAAAGCACAAAACAATAAAAAAATAATAATAAATATTTGTAATTTTTTATCGTTTCCAAAAATATTTTCATTGGGATCATAATATCTATAATAAAACCAATATTTAACTATACAATAAAAAGCAATATATTCTAATAAACACTCTTCTTTTTTGCAGTGGGATAAACATGAGCTCAAATGGCCTTCTTGTTAACAACAACAATAATCTCATCGCAAACAACAACAATTTGAGTGATTCGACGGAGGCACTATGTACCCTGAGCGGCGAACAGCCGGATGCCGACTACATCAAGATGTTTGTTGGGCAGGTTCCCAAATCCATGGACGAGGATCAGCTTCGGAAGATGTTTGAGGAGTTCGGACGCGTGCATTCGATCAATGTGCTCAGGGACAAGGTGACCGGCGTGAGTAAGGGTAAGTTTTCTCGCAATATACGGTTCTTTTTGACACAGCCTACACCACTCCTCAACACCCCGCTAGTACACACTCGACATAAATAATACTGAAAACTTTACTTTTTTCTATAAGTATATAGTATATGCGTAACGTATACATAATATACTTAATTCTGAAAACGCTAATGCGAGAAAAATTCTCCCTAGTTAATCTCTCGGAATGTTCGCATCGTTACCTTTTCTGTAATATTTACACAGCAGCCAGCAGCTGCTCCGCGCAAAACAAGAACTTTTGGCAAGGGATTTTAAGACGCTTAAAAATGTGCTTATTTTCAGCACGCAGATAATCGGGCTCTTATTTCATTTGCGTTGCTATCATATGCAAATCCGGTGCGGCGCACTTTGGGGATAAAGTCAGTATTTCTTCGAAGTAATAATTTCCGGAAAATGTACGCACTATGTTTTGTTTGAAATATTAAGGGAAGAACATTAAAAATAACAAAAAGTTAAAAATAATAAATAATAATTTAAATATCATAATTTTTTTTAAATAGTTTTGATTTTTTTAATTAAAAATTGTAATATCCTATTGTTTGTATAAATACGCTTTGGTTTAAAATAACTTTTTTATTGCACATTTATTCAGTTTTGTTCTTAAAGCCATAATTTAGTCGTTTAAACTATAAATTAAGGTGAAAACCTTCCCTATGTCGATATACATTTACATTACATTTAGCGTATGTTTTGATTATAAATGTTAAAAACTTTTGAAAGAAAGCTACATAAAAAAATTAATGAAAGGTTATTTGCAACACTAATTAATTACAATTCTTAGATACATTAAAAAAAAACATTTTTTTTATTAAAAAAACACTTTAAAGCTTTTTTTGATTTTTTTGGTTAAATTTACAAGTAGC
>JAAAKO020030947.1:0-13350 GCA_010015015.2 Bolitophila cinerea | reverse complement strand
ATAAACTAAAATACGTATGAATACGCATTTACGTGCACCGTAAATTGTGTAAATATATATGTAGGTCAGTTGTACCAAGCTTCCGTATTTTCCGTTTAATTCGCAGTGCGTTTATTGAGCTTTAAAGCTTTAAGTTTAAAGTTTACCAACTACGCGATTTGCATAAAAGTTGTCAATTAATTTTTAAGCACAAATTTAAATTCTTGGACTGTATTTAAATCACCGAAAATCACATGATATCATGCTATTCATAATAGAGGCTTCTTTTGCATTCCGTTTTTTTGTGCGAAATCAGTTGCTTAAATGATGGTCACTTATTTTTCTCTCTAAACACCCTGCTGTCCTTGTCCATTGTCGGTTTGAGTTGACGAGCAAGCTCTCTTGTTCATCTGTTTTTTAATTTTCGATAAGGACTTATAGCATTTGAGTACGAGTTTTGATTTAAAAAAATTACTTTGAGTGTTAAGGACGTTTGGACTATCCTCAAAATTTCTTATCCTTTTTCAAAAAGGTCTTTTGTAGACTAGCGCTTTTCCGAATTGCAAGGTCTACCGCTTCGATAATCGTCCTGGTATCGGGCAAGGTAAAAGTCTTCTCCAGTTTCAGCTTATCGCAACAAAAAACTGCACCCACTGTGTTACCCACTTTTTGTCCATCCGTATTGACGTAAATAGCGTTCGATGAGTTTTCTCCAGCTATCCAGTAACTCGCCATTCCGGTATGACGTCTTTAAAGTTCCTGTCAAACTTCCTAGTATTAGGGATAGTATTGTCGGTCTAGATTTCTTTGTTCCAAGTGGTTTGACTATGTTCTTATGGCCTTGTTTTGAAGCATTCGTTAGAAAGGCGTCCAGCATTTTACATGTTACGTTTTTTTTTTGTACAAATTTGAGGTTTGAAATATTGAGTATAGCAAAATTTGCTTCTGTTGGTGTGCTCCTTAGAGCTCCTGTTACAGATACGCATGCCGTTCGTTTCCTAGTGATTGCCACCAGACCAGTACTCCGTAAGTTAGGATTAGATTAGTATGCCAATCATGGTATCACAGCCCATCTTGAGTTCGTATTCCAATTTTGGTGTTAGACCCCATCTTGTGGCCAGCATTTTTTTTCCAAGCTATAGTGCACAGTTGGCCTGCCGGGACCTTTGAATTATATTCTCTCTACACAGGAGTTTACTGTCCAGAGTAAGTCCTAGGTGTTTCGTTTTTCGCCTATTTTTGAGTGTTGGACCTCCTATCCTCCGTGGGTCGAATGATGGGTTCTTGTATTTTTCGTTAACAGGGAAATTTCAATTTTTCAATATGACTATATCGTCCGCGTAAGCAACGGCTTTGAATAGCATTTGTATTGAAGTTAAATGAGAATCTCATCCACCACTAGATGCCATAGCAGTGGAGATGACACACCCCCTGTGGTGTTCCTCTAGTGGCCTTTCCTACCATAATATCGGTATTTCACTCTGCTTTTATCATTCCAAGGTGGTTATATATTTATTTATGTTTTTGTGTTTATATAATTTTCTTTATTTATTTTCTTTAGGACATAAATAATTGCCTCAGTGTATACATTGATGAAAACTTCATCTATGTCTACAGGTTGCCAGCGTATATTGCTTAGAACTTAGATTCCATGGATCTTTCAATTGTTTTGACAACCGAGTGTCGTATCAACAAAGCAGCTTAAATTGACTTCTTTGAGAAAACTAATTCATTTCTTTAAATTTCATTTTTAATTAAATTGAAAAACTAATTTCTTACCAATAATTTACTCAATTTAAAATACATTATTTTCCTAAATCAATGAAGATCTAAAAAGGTCAACCAAAAAAAAACCTAGATTTTATAGATTCGCATTGAATTAAAAAGGCTTGAGCTAGCTTATGCTAAAACACACACATACACACACAACGATAACACGCGATATTAGATTTCAGTTTGTCAAAACAAACATGATTTAATGTTTAATGTGTATATAATTTATATATTATGTAGATTGTAGAACTACGAGTACTATAGTTGGTAATATAATATATCTATTTGCTTTGTAAATTCATATATGTATTATCCACAAAACACATATACTTGTAAAATATAATTATATTATAATCCCAACCGAAAAGGCCCCTCGCTCTAAACTTCATATATAATTAGTGTGAGAGCGCTCTAATGATATTCAACCCATAACCGACACTAGATTGGAGTGCGGTGCAAAGCCTTTATATATATATATATAGAGATATATTTAACTATATATATACAAAGTTATGCAAACACGGGGCAAACGATAATCGAGTTTTAGTCATTAGAACCCCGAAAAACTAAATAAATGTGTATAGAATATACCTAATATAACAAGTATTGTATATATAATATATTTACAATTAATTATAATAATAATAATAGACAATGCGAGTGTGGAGAGCGGTTGTGCGAACACAATCACATAATCGCCTTTTAGGTAATTAAAATCGGTGTGCACATTAAATGCGTATCCTTAACGAGGAGGACGTGGTGGTTTTAGTGAATAATCTCTGGCACATCTATATTTTTAGACAGTATATTTTTCTTGTTCCTTTCTTGCTCTTCTTAGATGCAATCTGTATTTATTTGAAGCAAGGCCATAAAATAGTTTTATCTGCGAGGCTTTTTTTTAGGTTTTTAGCTATAAGCTTGACTATACATAAAAAAACCGAAATGGCAGAGATAACCGTGCACTATATATATATATAATATGCTTATTCCTATATACAATATATACAATTATACATGCATAATTATTTTGTTCAGACCATTTTAAGTGTGTATATTTAAATATAACCACATCGAAATTTATGGTTTGAAGATAGTTGCCGGTTTTAGCAATGCAATATTTTTTTTTAACTGCGAATATAGAAAAAGCTTTGAAATTACATAAGATTATGAAATAGCCAAAACAAGAGCAAACAAATATGTTTTTCCTTATTATAAATCTGGAATGACATCACCGTTAATCTTTACTTTCATATAAAAATTAATAGTCTTGATCTAAACTCTAAACTCTGTATAGTATATACTTAAAAGGTCTAAATACTATCCAACCAAATGTTGTTCTATTTTCGTATAGTTTTACTGATAACAGTGCGCAATTTGACGTGCTCGCGATAACCGAACAGAGCGCGAGCCTGACAGCTCGACCGCCCGCCCGCCGCGGATGGCGCTCTTTATTTTGGATTTATATACGATTTAGCTCCACCCAAAAATGTTTAGTCTAATTCAATATATAATATTAATAAGTATATTATCAACAATACAAATATAATATTAAATATATATTATTTTTTGTTTTAGTGTGCGAGTTTTTTTGCATATCTATTTTTTATATACATACATATATATATATATATATATATATATATATATATACATACGAGTATATACTCCAAGCAAAAACCTAGAAATAATGTAATTCTTGTTGTGCGGATCGTGATATTGTGTGCGCCGCCGGGACGCGGAACGCTTTATCAGCGCGTCGCGTCGCCGCGCCGTCGTTGGTTGCTATTTAACGCATTTTTTTTGGAAAAGCAAGCCCGCACAATCAGCCAAACTGACATTATAAAACTGTGCAAAATATTTCTGGTGATAACGAGTGCCCACGATATTATATTCGCAAATACCACAGTAAAACGCAAGTATAACGAGCTAGCAAAACAAAATAAACTTAATTCACTTTTCGTTCGTGCATTTCAAGGTTTCGAAAGTTGTACGATTGCATATCGGTTATCGGGTGTTTGTAGATATGTGTATATATATAATATATTATATTTACAATATTATGTACATAGGTGCGATAAACATTCTCATTTAAGTCATTATCGGAGTTTCGCGGTGATGAGGAAAATATAATGGAAATATATTGCGATGGCTTGAGGGATGAGCTGGGAATGAAGTGCACTATATTGTGGGAGAGCGATCATCTGCTTTATTTTTTTTGCTTTCAAAATAAGATCATCAATCGGGGGCATATACACAAAATAGTGTGAAATGCTCGAATTTTACTTGTTTTTTATTTTATTTGATAGATTATGAAATGTCTTGTGAATATTTAAATTAAAGCTCGTTAAAGCGCATAGAATAGCGTTTTTTGGACAGTTGCCGCTCGGCAACATTTTGAAAAGCATTTTACTTGAAACATTTTTCAAACTGATAAAATATCTCGAAAACTATACTGACCCGATTAACTTGAAATTTTGTTGCTATTGTAGTTATGTAATTTTTGTCATAAGAAAATCCATAATTTTTTAAAGTTTTATGTTTAGAGAAACAAACGCAATCTAATAAATCTAATAGTTTCCCTAAAAATCACAAGCACTTTTTTGCCTTTAATTGTTTCTGTACATGCCACCGCAAACCAAAAATATAAACTTTAATAAGATGCGATTATCTGAGGCATAGCTCGTAGCGTGAATCATAAACGATACAATCTTTATAACGTACTTGAGAAATCCGCCAGGAGAGTGGCAAAATCTCGAAAAAAACTCGAATCCTAAATAATCCGCAAAAAAAACGGTTTTCTTGTAAGAATTGCAAATCGCCAAGCACGCGCTACAAAGTATTAGAAGTTGGAGATATTTTTTAATTTTTTTTTTAATTAGAAATTTCTTTTTTTTATCGTTTCATTGAAACTTTTTTTTGGTGTAGGATCAAGTGCAGCCAATTTAAAAACGAGACCATTTTGTCACTGCTTCTGTACCAAAATGTAATGCCATCTAAAAATATCCTAAATATTCTTATAAAATATGCTAACTAAACTTTAAAAAAAATTTGCTATTAATGCCATTCTGCTAAAAAACACTAATTTTATCATAATTAAAATTTAAATCTACATTTTTATTGCAGATGGATCGGCAAATTTTTTTAATGCATTTTAACTAAGTGCAATTTAAAAAAAGATAATAAGAAAACACACAAAAGATTTTTTGGTGTTTTCTTGCAATCAAACATTTATTTAAAAATGTACTTGTTATTTTTGCATTATAATTTTTAAAATAGCGAACAATTTCACCTCATATTTTATTGCAAATGAGCAAAAAACGTTTAATTAATTTTTTTTTTTATCCTTCCCAAATTATTGAAGATAGAAATACAAATATAGAGAGAATCAGTTAGCTTTTGATGAATACAGATAAGGACTGAAACTCATTACATCAAAGGTAATTCCCAAAGAATTTTATTGGTTGTACAAAAGTTTACCGACTTCAACCCATCAAAAAACACTGAAAAATCGTCCGAAGCTGTAATATAGATACATTGAAATCATTGAAATCATTTCATTTTTTTTGCAGTTAGTGTTTTTTTGTTATTTCCTAAATATTACCTTAAATAAAATATTTTTAAGTACAAAAAAAAGTTTGTTGTGTCACCTATGCAATTTTTTACAACTTTTAATTTATTTTTTAGATTAAATTTGAAAACTTAATTTCTTAGAGAATTTTATTGATTGTACAAAAGTTTACCGACTTCAACCCATCAAAAAAACACTGTAAAAACGTCCGAAGCTGTAATATAGATGAATTAAAATAAAATTTTTATTTTTTTGCAGTTAGGGTTTTTTTTTAGTAATTTCTTAAATATGACCTCAAATAAAATATTTGTTAGTACTTAAACATGTTTGTAGTTTCACCTATGCAATTTTTTTACCACTTTTAATTTATTTTTAGATTAAACTTGAAAACTTGATTTCTTAGAGACATTTTAGTTTTAAATTGAGCTATTCTCTGTTTTCATATAAACGTAGTTAGTGTATTTTCCCTCTAAGCCCACGATTATTTAATTTTTTATTTCCATAACTCAAAAAATATAAAATTATTTACCTTTTAGATATATTACATAGATAGAATTTTCAACACCTTTATACATAAATTAAAAATAAAATGGAAACATAAATTTTGGAAGATTTGATTAAACAAAATATTTTTTACCTCTCTTGTTCGATATTTCAAATCAAATATCTCTCAAACAGATTATTTTTGATCAAATCTAGATTTCTATATTTCTTATTTATATTCTATCGAAATTCTTTATAATTTTCTGAAATATTTACAATATCTCTTAAAAAAGTAAGAGAACGAAATATGAAAGACTGCTGGCTCAAAAAATAAGGTCTAAGTAAAGAGTCATAATTCAGTTCATAAATTATTAAAGCAAATATGTAATTATTCTCATATTTTGTAGTCTCCTTACTTCATAATCTGTATAATAAAAATGCATAACATAAAATAATTATTACAAGAATATTCTTGATTTTTTTTGTTTCAAATCTTATCCAAATAAAATACAAAACAAGAATCTTCAGCACACATTCTTAGAGATAAGCTGCTAAACCTGGGTGTGTGTGTGCAGTGCATGTCAAGTCTGATCAAACAATCGTTAAATTCGCTTAACCTTACCCACATTCTAGACAAACACAAAAATACCTGTATAACGTTAAAACCGTTAATTCGGTATAAACAATAAAAATGCATGCGTCGTAGTCTCTCGAACACATGCGAACTTTGAAAGACGACGTGACCGCGAAAATTATCAAAAATCGTGGTGCTGCTGCTTCATACGTGCGCTTGTGTGCAACTAATTATACATTAATATATATATATATATATATATATACATTATACATATTATACATGTTTTAGTATATGATTAGCTCAAATGTTTTTTTGTTGCTACAAATACTTATTTCTGTATAGTTTATATCGAACATTATTTTGAGCGGAATTTGTATTCATTTGGTAACATCTGGGGGAGTGTCTAAGCCTAATTCACGTACTTGTTGTTTTTTCTATGCTTAAATTGTATATATATAGATTAGATACTAGACTAGATACATACAAACTTGTATCTGGTAGTCACCGGTTTTTATAAATGAATCAACATTATAACATTATAAATGTTACTTGCTTAACACATAAAAGTCGTATCAAAAATTTTTGAAAATCATATCTATATAAATATATGTTTGTGTGTGTGAGTCTGTGTGTATTATTTGATAGTAAAAAAGATTCTTTTTAATATACGTGCGCAATGCGCTAATTTCACTTTGCGTCACGCAGCACCGAAATAAACTATATTTAGTTGCGGATATACACCGATAGTACAGAATAATATATTGTCTAGTCGGCCGACTCAGCCACTCAGCGATGCGCTCACAGCTGAAGGTCATCGCGCGGTGCGTGGTGTGCTTGCAGGTTTTTTTTATAAAGATAAATGATGTGCATTTCAATATTATCTTTAATTTATAGTTTGAGTTTTTGGTTTGAGTTTGGTTTAAGTTTAGATTTAAATTCAAATGGTTTAGATATTAACTAAAAAAAACAAAAATGCGATGAAATAAATGAATTACTATCTTTTATACAAATTTTGATTTGATTTGAAATTGAACACATTTTTATTATTTGTTTTGGTAGCATAAAAATGTCTGAGATCTCTATATTTATTCAAACTACAAAACATAATATTTTTAAAACATTATAAATAATACGATTTTAATGCTAAAATTTGCAATACGGTATATGTTTTTTAAATACAATTTAAAAATAACTAGTTTCAGACAGTTCAATTGACAGTTCAATTGTTCAATTAATAAAAATATTTATCTAATTTTGAACGTTAATTATAATTTCTTGTTTTAGCTTCTCTTTGATTTAAAAAAATATTTATTTTATAATTTTAATTAGGCCTCAATCAAACGATTTTTAATTGATTTATAATAATTTCGAAAAACTAGAACAAATCCCTGAGTTATCCATGAGTTAAGGTAAAATTATAAAAAAACACCAACCTTCCTGAATTTTTCCTACTGAAATTATTTTAATATAACTATACGTTACATGAAATAATATTCACAAATACCTTGATACTGAATTTGCATCATAAAGACATGAACAATTGTGAATCCATCACAAATGCGTTTTTTCTTATACAAATGCAGTCAAGATCGAATTGTTTTTTTTGTGCGCTTATCCACGTGTACATTTACATACACAGTATTTATATTTATAGAGGTTTGTCGTACAATAATAATTAATGTGCATTTATTTGTGTTTATTTAGTATTTATTTAAAAAAGAACAAACTCACACACACACACCGTCACAATCTAGTGCATTTCAGCTGAATCAATGCGAATCAGCTCAAGAGCGCATTCGGTGTTCCCATTTAAAACCCAACGAAACTTTGCTCGATGAAGGCAACAATTGAATATTTGCTATGACTTAATCGACGTGCTGAGTAAGAAGTGTATTATAGCTTCCGCGGAAAATAGTCACTAAAAAACTGGAAATATTTACCTAAGTTCAGTCATTGTTGTAATTAGAATTTATGGATTGAGATAGCTGGAGCTGCGGTGGATACGTTTTGTTTAAAACTACCTTGGGTTATTTTCTTAAAAAAGCTTGAGTTGGTCGAGCTTTCTTTGTAAACAATATTTGAAGATTTTTAATTTTGGTAGGTGTTGTAATTTTTAAAGTACTGAACGCACTTTTTTGTTTGATGTGATTTCAATGTGAAGTTTTAGTAAAGTTTTATGCTTATTTTTTGACAGAAGTTATTTCTGATAACTTAGAAAATGTATTTAATTGCTTCTAGTCGATACTGCCGACTTCAACAGAAAGCAAGTGCGTTTATTCTTTGGCTGATAAATTGGTTAGTAGGTGGTCGATTTAATGTGAATTTGTTTGAGAAAAAAATTAACTCGAAATATTTTTTACCCCTACGGCACAAACGTTTTAAAATAAAAAGAATTGTTTTTTAATTTTATCTATCACCAGCATTTAAAATTATATAAAATAAAAAACAATTTACGTTTTTTTTAGAGAAATATTATATTTCAATTAGTCATTTAAAATTTATTGAAAAATTGATTAAAAAAAAATAACTTATTACACAGTTCGAAATAAAAAAACTAACTTAGAAAAGTGTTTTATTTTTAAAAGTGTAATTTTTTTAATTCGTTTTTTATATCTTTTTGATCTATAATTAAATTATAATCATTTTCTAAAAAACACAAATTTGTACTTCAGTTTAGTTGCATTTTTTAATTTTTAATTTAATTTTAAGTGCACTGCGCTGGCGATAAACATTGTTATGTTTTTAAGCACTAAAAACATTGGGATCAATTTTACAATTTCCGTGTCCTGAGGGTGAAATAAATTCCAACTTTGTTTGAAATCGACCCATTTGTTAGTCTTAAAAGACATAGATTATCTGATAGAAGTACTGACAATCTGTTCTTCAAAGAGTTTGGTTTTAAACAAAGAGTTTTCTATAAAATGAAATATGGAATATTGTGAGAAAATAAAATAAAAAAAATATTTAAATTTTCTACGTTTTAGCGACATTTTATATATTTAAGAAAAAGCTCAAAAAAAGTTATTATTATAAATTATATAAAAAAAAATACAAAAAGTCGATAAAAAAATAGTTTTTCATATAAATAAAGATACACAAATTTAATAAAAATAAATATTTTTTTTATTTTTTTTAAACATTATCAGTATCGTGAACATTCATGTACATGCTTAATAAATCTTTTTAAAAAAAAAAAAAAATCAGAATACAAATTAAATTTAAATAGCAATTTGTATATGTCAATATGAATTCATGCTTTCTCAGCTTATTCGTTTGCTGGTGCTTATCGAAATAAGGAATGTGTATTTTGAAATTAAAGCTGTACGCAGCTAGTCATATGGCAGGAAATATTTATTTAGATTAATCTTGGTACTTTTTTTCGTCAAAATAAAATGTAATGCTAAAAAAGATACTAAAATAGTTATTTATATATATATATATCTTAACGAATAAAGTCTGTTTCATTCCAAAAATGCAAAATTGATCATGCCTATTTTTGACCATTTCACTTATTTTACCAATTTTGACTAAACAACTATTTTAGTATCTATTTTAAAAAATAAAAACAATTTTTGTATCTATTTTAAAACAGATACAAAAGTCAATTACTTTTTGGCAAAATAGGTAAAATAGGTGGAATAGTAAAAAATTCTTAAAATAGTTTCTTCATTTTTGAAATGCAAAATACCTATTTTAATACCGGCTATTAAGCAATTAATTAATAGGCGGTATAAAAATAGGTATATAACTATTTATCTGGTCTCTAGTAATAGCCTATGGTGATGGTATAGTTTTTAGCGTAACTATATAAAATGAATTTAAACAAACCCGTCAAATAAAAATAAAAAAAACAAGAAAAGATGTTTTTTTCGTTCATGTTCATGTCTATTTTACAAAATATTAGAATCTCTTTCATTTTAAAAAAACTGAACAAACATATATACATTCATTTTATTTTCGCCTTTTTTTATTAAATATTATTTCGACGAAAATTATTTCAAGTCTATAGTCATCGTCAATTGTCTACAAATTCAATAAAACCATTTTTTCTATGATTATTTGGCTAATCTCTCGAAATTGTTATCTTAGGAGAAATTATATCATTTTTTTGACACAGACCTTGTTCAATTTCTCCGCGCGATATCGTTAATATACTACTCTATTTATGTAATATTTCAAAATGCTCATTAAATCGTACATACTAGTATGCCGAGTGCGAGAATGAAAATTCACACACACACACACTCGAATTTCTCTCTGCTGTACATAATAATCATACCGTGCCGGAATGATAACACACAGACGACACAGTGTATAGCGTCGAGCTACGTATATACATACGTACGCAGTCACGCACGCAAGCATACGCACTCACACCACGTGACGCAACACCCGCAAAGTCTTGAGTTTCCCGAATACAACAGAAAAACTAAGCGTATAGAATCAGCCGGCGGCATGCGCGACCATGGACAGCGCAAGAATTGACGCGCGAGACACGCAACCGCGACCTACGTGCGTGCGCACCAAACGAACGGATGGCGGCGGCACGGCGGCGGCGTTGGCTCGGCGTTGCCGCAAACAATAACAAAAACAATTATACTCACACACTCGCACACCGATTAGCATGATTGTGCGTGAAAATTACATTCTATATATATATTATATTTACCTCTGTTTTCCAAAGTAATTCCAAAAACGCGTTCAGCGTCTAATTTGTGTGTGTTTGTTTTATTGTTTATTGTTTTAATAATCCACTGCACACGAAGATGCGGTTATGTGTCTTGTGCGCGCAAAAGCTTTGCCTTATTCAGAAGACTTGTAAATTATTTGTTGTACAAAACCAAAGAACAACTTAAAATGTACTGTTCATTTTTGCTCACTAATATATGTCGAATATCACAAATCACTCTATGTAGATTATTTAGATAAAATATAAACTAGACACTCCGTTGACTGATGTGCTATGTATGTCCACGACGACAAGGTCGCGCACTTGATTCGATGCGTTGCTGCTTGGCCGCTGTGAAAGCTGCATTTTTGCACACACACACAGGTAATAGAATTAAAAGTTTTTCGTGTTTAATTTCCTCTGACTTCTGGTACTACGACGCACTTATTGTGATGGAAAAACTGTAGTAATATATAGAAAATCCCAATTAACAAAAACAAAAAAAAAACACAGCACAGACGAGAATATTAGCAAGAAAAGCAATGTGTATCGCGGAGCGGGCGCGCGCGATGTGTGGTGTATTCAAATCAAAAAAATATCTATCTCTTATGAGCAACGGGGCCTAACTAAAAAAACTTTTGCCGAATCGAAGGATGGAAAAAATTCGCTCACAATCACAAGTGTACGAGCAGCAAGCTCACACACATATACATAAACACACACACACACACACACATACAGAACTATACATATAAAAAAGTGTATAGACGACGACGACGGCACGGCAGCGGCACACTAACACACTCATCCGGCGGGCGCGCTCAGACCAACGAAAAAAAGCACTCACCAGCACACACACATACATGCACACATTCACAAAACACACACAATATATATATATATATATATATATGTAATATGCGAACGATATGATACGCGGGCGCGCGCGCGCGACGCGACGAATATAGATTTATATACACTGCGAGTGTGTGTAATATCTTTTCTTCGTCTTTTTTTTCCTGCGATGCTCCGTTGCTTGTATGTGTGTGTGTGTACAATTCCGTTTAGTGTTAGTATATATACTAAATAAGAAGAATGTGTGTTTTGTCTATACCTCAAGTATATGCGTGCGCTTTTTTTTGTGTGTTCGCCAAAGTCGCGTTGGAGGAGCTCGATGCACTTTTTCGCGGATTCGTTTTTTAAGTAAACATTTACAATATCTGTTTTGAACGGAATGAACAAAATAACGCGCGCACACACACACAAAATATACGAACCGAGCGAAGAAGAAGTTTATTTATTTGTGTTCTTTTTATTTCTTGATATATATATCTATACTCGCGTGTATTGTATATTCTCCACAGACACATTAAACTCTCGTCATGCTATTAATTACATCAATTACATTAGACACAAATTCTATGTAGCCATCAGCCATCACGGTAAGACGATATAGTCGCTGGCCTGTGCTCTACGGCGCCGGCGCCTCTAAATCGTGTCTAATTGCAATTTGCAGTTAATCATGTGCGTGTACACATAAAATTTACGACTACTTAAGAGCACGTTTATAGACACTCTAAGACAGTGTCAAAATCCTGAGCTCTTTTTTGAAATGTTGCCAACGAATGCTGCCGGAAAATTCAGCATTTTTGATTGAGATATCGTTTTCTAGTTAAAACTAAAATGTTTTTTTTCTTGGAGACTATATTTCATTATTCTGTTTTCCTATTTAATAATAACTAGATTGTGGGGGAATTATTCCAATAACCCCTTGGATGCTATTGATGCACTTAGGCAGGCAAAGTACTGTACTGATCTCTTCGAACGTTAGAAATGTTTGGCCACTGACTCGACGCAGTTGATATTTCACTAATCCAATGTTGCGTTCCCATAACCCACCGAATTTTGGTGACCCAGACGTTAGTTGCTGAGACTCAAACTGTCTCTTAAGCGTCGTATATAGCTCACAGAGCTCCTTCTGAGCACCGACAAAGTTTGTGCCACAGTTAGAGTGCAGATCTCGTCGACTTACGAAACGTCTGAAAGCCGCCAGGAATGCGTCAGTGGAGATGTCACTGACCATCTCGATGTGTACAGCCCGGGTAGCAAAGCACACGTACCCTTTGCAAGTTGTCTTGCAGCGGCCCTTGTACATGCGCATTGTACATAAGCTGCTGATTTGCGTTGTCTCTACTGTAGCAAAAGCATACAACGCAGCGGTGTATTATGAGTTTGATAGTGCTGCGGCCTTTGGTACACCAGAATGGAGAATTTGAGTGTGGATCTCTGAAACTATAAGAT
>JAAAKO020030936.1:0-13351 GCA_010015015.2 Bolitophila cinerea | reverse complement strand
TCACAATTCATAAAGTGATGGCACTTGTGTCATATCTGTGTTGGCAGCTTTGTGACTGGCGCTTGCGACCACACACCATTATTAGAATATATGATGAGTAAAACGCATAGAGTGCACACAAAATGCACACAAAATGCACATAAAATGCACGCAGTGTTTTGTTGGTTGTAAATTTGTTAAACATTGTTCTGTGAAAGGGAAATCGTCAAGCATTTTGCTCAGGCGCGTGTGTGCTTATCCTTGGTGCGACTCGGCTTGACGGAATGGCGCGGCATTGCGGTGCGGCGGGCGGGCGGCACGGATACGGACATGGACACATGGACATGCCGGCCGGCGCGGCGCACCGCGGTAGTGTGAGCACGTTAGGGTTGATTGTCGATCGCGGTCGACGCAAATTGAGTGAGAAATATGTTCAGTCCTTCATTGTGGTTGTGGTCTTTAGTTGTACATATTCATATTTACTGATCGTTTAGTTGTTGCGGTTCGACTATTTACAATGTACATAAACAACACACACATGTACACATAAATATATATATATATATATAAAATTACACTTTCACCAATTACCTGGATATGCTTCTTTAAAATGTTTTATGATTGTGGCTAAATAAATACTGCGTATTAAAAATGAACTTCATAAAGTTCTGTTATTTGTGTGGTTTCTTTTATATTTAATCATATTATAGCCAAAATATTAGATACAAACATAATTACGTTGGTACCAAATATATTATGGTTATTACAAAAAAATATGTATTGATCACAATTTAAAAAAATGTTCGTTGCAGACATGCTATGCCTGTGACAAATATTTGTTTATTATTATTATTATTATTATTATTTTCTCGTAAATATGATCAAGTTTGTTCGAAATATGTATATCAAATCAAATGATTCAATCGGCTCCTATTTATATCGGAAAATGCTTAACAACCTAAATTAAGAGCCATTTCCACTCAAATGTGAGATTCAGTGTGGTGTTATTAAGTATAATTACGGATAGGCGGCCTTTGGACATTCAAATTAAAAGTTATAGGCTGTAACAAATTAGCAAGTAATCGTTGGAACTAAAACACAGACACTCAGCCCGAGTGAACTTCTCAAATAAAAAAAAAATCAAATACTAATACACACACACACATATAATATATGTATGTATGCACTTTTGCCGCGTCGCGGTTATTCAAAATTCATTTAGGGCTGGCGCCATCATCACGTACAACAAAAGAAAATATTAACACTTACAGTCTGCTTAAACAATAAAAGTGGTTTCTTCTTCTTCGTTTTTTCCTACGATGAATATGTTTGTTATGTACGAGTATATATATAATATAATATATATGCGGTGTGTGTATATATATACAAATACATCATATGTTATAATATGTATAATACACATGTATAACTTATACAAATATGTGTATGTTAAAATTATAGCTCATTAATGTCGGCTTAAAATGCACGGCACAAAGAGCGGAACAATTTAATCAGTATTCAATATGTCTTAAGAAAGGTGTATGCACATTGTGTATAAATATGCAGTGTGGAATGTGTGCCAATGCAAGTGCACTAATTCTCTGTTTTTGCTAGTAATGTTATTTAATCATATATTTTTATAATAATTGAAACTTTTTTAAACTCCATTACTTCATCAAATCTATGAAAAAAAATAACGGTAATAAAAATAAAACCTTTTTCTGTTCTTTCAAAAATATTGCATATTTGTAGACCCATGAAATGTATAAATTTGGTTAAATTTTTTTCTAAACTGGATTCGTTGTGTGCCATAATCTCTTGAATATGTCGTTAATCAAATGTGTGTATCCTAAAAATGTTTTAAACTCAACGATGATGCGTTTGGTCTAGCTGCAGCTGAAAACATCTGATCATCAAAGTTATTTTGTTTTTTTCCATAAACTGGATTCTTTGTCGTCAATGGTCCGCATTCCGGCTCAGAACCTTGCAAATGTTTAAGAAAAGTTTGCTTCCAAATATAAGTAAATTTCAAGGCTAAGCGAAATGAAAATTATGCATCCAGAAGCTGAATAAATGCCTAATAATGCCGTATTTGATAGAATATTAGGGCCGAGCCGTTAATGTTGGTTGGCTTAATAAGGCACTGAATAAAATTGTATTCAAACATTTTTTTCAGCCGTTGCTCAGCTTATTCAAATTGTTTGGCATAATAAGGAACTGACTAAAATAGCTGTCCCTGAGGAGATTTTTTTTCCGAAACTTTATAATATATTTATAATATATTAAAGTTAAGTTCGACTATGATATTTTAAACAAACACCATCAGATTTTTTTTTTTTTTTATCAGATCTTAGTGATCCAAAATTTTTAAAACGTTGAATTAAAAAAAACAGAATTTTAAAAATAATAATTTTGTAAAAATAGAATTTAAAATCCCTAAAAGATTTAGTGAAATACTGTCGTGACAATTTGTCGCTCACCACATAATAATTTCAGCATCCGCCTTTATCCGACTACACCCACATAAATATACATATCAAGCTTTACAATTATTAATCTAGATGTTAGTTTTGATAGATATTTAAATCAAAACCTATCGAAATAATGCTTTTTGCGTATAAATAAATATAAACTTTACTGGGGCTACAAGATGGGGCTACAAGATGTGGTATATATATATATATATATATTGTATACATTGTACAAACCAGTACAACCACATATTATTTATTATTGCATTTAACCGTAAAAGTGCATTCATTGATACACATATTGCTATTATAATGTTCCATGGTAAATAAATAAAAATCCCCTTCAATTCGAAGTCATGCCGAGATAAAATTCATTTGTGTTTTAACTGTAGCAGAATATATATATATATATACATACACGTATATTGGCGCTTTGCTCTTTTCCGCATTTCCACATCAGGATTAACACGCTTACATGCGCTTATAAAAGGACAACGCATATATTGATACATATTGTTCAGATATTTTAAGTGTGTCGTACGAGTAAAGCATGCGGCATCCCGGTGTTTCATATTATTCATGTATATTATTGTATAATGTATATATATATACCAAATATGATGTATGCGTACCTAGGTACTTGAAATATGGAGTACCGAACAAAAAGAATTAGGCACGTAATTCCTGTTCTTATGTTTGTTGTGTACCAACAAAAACATTTATCCGGATAAATAGCTTTATTTTGCTCCGAATTTGTCGGGCCAGTTGAACGCGAGCACTTAGAGATTAAAAAAAAATTGGTTTTGTTAAATATAGATAGTATTGTTGTCATATAGCCGCCAAAGTAAATCGTTTAGCATGTTTTGTATACATTTTTTAAGAATAGTACCTTAAATTCGACAATTTTGTATTTCTTAGTATCCATTTTTTTTAAATAATCCATTCGAGTTTATTGTAAAAATAAAATATCTATTAAATGCATCAGTCACGATTCTTGGTATTTTAAGCTCAATCAATAGCCACAAATCGCAATCATGTGCTCGAATATATAATTGCAAACTGTCTCCGACAGCAATAAATATATTTTCAAACCGCGCTGTATATAATTGAGCAACCGCCTTTCCTACCTGTATCTGAATATTATCATATATATATATATACATTTTGTTTTCTAAAGCAAAAATCCTCATTTTCAAATTAAAAGTTAATGTGTGTTTGTGTGTGTGTGTGTGCTTTAAATGTTTAAATCAATCTATAAACACAGAATCGTGATTTGTTGCTATAAAAATATACTCGTATAAAGCCAATTCTGCGTTATATTTTTGCTGAGCAATTTATAATGAAATTAATTGCGCGCACGGTTACTTCTAATTATTTTCAAGTTATTTTTTACACGTTTCCATTGCAAACGAATTCCTCTGATTAAATGTGTGCTCGGTCTACACCAGCGGTCGTGTTGGATACTATATATATATATATATATTGCGTATATTATAATATACATATCTAGTATATGTATCTATAAATTAACTATGTAGGCAAGAGCTCAAGAATATACGTGTATTATATATATATACTAAGAATAGTGGTTTTATATGTATAGCTAGTACATAGATATAAATACCAACGTATTATACAATTCGCGTGTACGTTTAAGCGCAGCCACGTCACGTTATATACAACAATATATTATATGTATATATATACAGTATACAGTTTATACAGTATACGAGCATAAATATATCGGAGCCAAGTAGCAAAGTAATTAGAGAAGTAGAATTAAGTAGATGTCTATTACTGTGGTGCATGTTGGAAGCATGTTGAGATTATAGGAAGTACACACAAATCGCGCAAACGGCTGCCAATCAGCCAAATTGTGTAACTGGATTTTGCAAGTTACATATATATATATATGTATATAATAGTATATAATTGAATCATTCTTTCATTACGTGTTTATTGTTATAATTGGTGTGCATTTCACATAAAACCAATCTACTACCATTGACGGATCCAGGAGGGGAATATTGGGGCATCACATAACCCAACCCAGATAAAAATAAATCAATTAAAAGAAATACTTGAAAATGTGCATTACACTTTCTGTTTTTATTTTATAGAAAGAAACACTTTATTTTAACCTTTTATATAATTTCTTCATATATTGGTACACAAATAGTATAATAGTACAAATCCCCGGTCCGATCCTTGCAACTGTTTTAGAGAAAATTCGTCTCTACATACAATAAATTATAAAGAATGTTGCTTTCAAATACAAGTAAATCCTAAGTAGAATTCAATCTGAATAAGACTAAAGGAAATGATAATGATTCAGCCCGAAGCTGAATAAGTACTGAATAAAAAATGCTTTGGCAAAATATTCAGGCCTAACCGTTTTACAGATTGCTTGACCTAATAAGGAACTGAATAAAAGCCTATTCATCGAAACTATTTAGCCTTTAAAAAGTTCCTTTTAAAAAATATTGTTCCGGAAATATTTTTTTTGATTCCATGAATAAATAACTGATACCATAAAGCTTGTTACCATTATCACCAAAAAATAAATTGTAACAAAAAAAATGTTTGCATACTATTGTTACCAAATATAATTATAAATTATGGTTCATTTTATGTTCATTTTTGTATTTGTTTAAATATGTTTAAATATGTTTAACATAAAGAAAATTTCGGGCATAGTTTTCATTTTTTTTTTGGTGCAATTGTTGTATTTATTTGGTTTGGGAAAAATGTATTTTATTTGGTAACATTTATTATTTTTTTGGGTAAAAACAATTTTTTTTTTATTTTTGGGCACATTTTATTGTTAGCCATATAAAATGGCATCTTGGAGTTGTTTTATATTATTTTGAAAAATACACAATAAGAAAATGTATTTCATGAATTTTTTGAAAAACATAATTTTGTAAAAGTAAATTTCGCAAAATACTGCCAGAATATTTTTTTGATCCGCCTATGCCTATTATATAAAAATAAACCCAAAATAAATATGATTAACATAAAGAATATTTATGAAAATTGTGTCAGAAACCTAATATCTCGTACACAAACATCGCATAAAAACATAATTTCTCAGTCAGATTTGGACCGCTTCTCATTACACATAAATCATTTAAATCTCTCTAAAGGTTCTTTGATAGCCGCACACACACACACACACACACACACTCACACGGAAACCAAACTCGGCATCTTCGAATCTATTAAAAACACCGTCTGATTCGTTTCGGGTTATAAACCAATCTTTTTGTGTGTGTATGAATGAATTAATAACTTTTAATGTTTTGTTTTGCAGCCACGACCGGCGCTATCGCTTTGTCTTTTGAAAAGGGATTCGTTAAGATTTAATGACTTCCTCTCTTATTTTGTAATATGAATGTTTGCATGTGTATATATTTCTGTCTGTGTGTGTATTGTGTGTCTGCGCGGTCTTTTGTGGCCATAATTTAATAAAATAATATAGAAGACCGAAAAAAAACGTTCTAAAATAAATCATATTTGCTTTAGTATTTTTTTTCTCAAATTATATAATTATAATAATATATTATAAATGTAACGTGTGTTTTTTTTTCTTTTATTGACAGGATCATCCAAGTCTGCGTGGAACTCCTTTAGCAATGTTGGCAGCGCAATGTAACAAACTGTCGAATAAATCACCACCACCTTTGGCAGACGCAGCTGTCGGCAAAGGATTTCATCCGTGGAAGAAAAGCCCAACTCTGCTGGGTCAACATTCTCCAATATTATCAGTTTCTAACGTGAGTGCTGCGGCCTCCCAACGCAGTCTATCCGCATCATCGGCTTCAATGGGAAATCTTACGTCAAGGTAAATTATTATAAATCTCGGATTTATTATATTTATATACATTATACATAGTGCGACAATTTTTCACCTAGACTTTATATCTCCCGCTGATATTATATATAATTCAAACGGTGTCACTAAATTGTTTTCATTGCGCTTAAGTTTATGATAAAGATGAGGGGCCTATGGGACTCGTTTCTTAGAGGAATATAGGAAAATACCAGCTTTCATGGTGAACTCTGCGATCAGGTTTGGGTTTTATGCTGTATAAAAAGGTGTAAACAAATAAACAATTTTTTTTATTAATTTTAACAAATTAAAGTACCGCAAACATGTGTAAGGAAAGAATTTGATGGGATCGGTAAATTTACCAAGTTGATACTAACGAAAAAAAAAATTCATGTCCGTATATATATGGTCAAGGTGTGATCGGCTAAAAAATCCAGAATAGCAAGGATATTTTCAGAAGGGATTTTGTGTTTGTGGATTTGTTGATTAAAATTATCTTGGGGTTGGTGACCCAGACGAACTGTCCGCCCCCTAAATGTCGTCACTGCACCAAAGTGAGGTTATAGGAGTAATGAAATGTACCACATCAAATGGAGACCCGTAGGTTTAGAATTTCATGTTGGGTGCGCTAGCTTGTCAATTGGATGAGTTATAAAATTTCGCAAAACCGAAATTTTTTTTTAATCTGATGTAAATGCCACAAGAACGAATCATTTCAAAAACGTTGATGGTTTCTGAGGAATTGCACGTCAACCAAAAGACAGTTCGCCAACAAGGCAAGGAGAATGTGGGCAAAAGTTCAGTTTAGGAATTACAATAGAAGATTATTTCTTGGCGACAGCCAAACGGCTCACTGAAAGGGTCTGGCCGTCTATACATTTTTTCTACCATAATATTAAACAGTTATTGATAGAAAAGCATCCTCTTAGAGTATTTTTAGATTTTTTAGATTTGTTAAAGAAAAAACAGTATTTTGGAGAGGAGTGATTTAAGATTAATTTGTTTATTAAAGGTTTTAAATATATTATTTTTTAAAAAAGATGAGGGGGTCAGTTTCCAGAAGATATTATAAATAATAAAATACTATGTAATATTTTATACCATATATATTACTATGGATGTCAATAACATTATATAAGGAATAAATGTATATGTTGCCTTTAAAGTATTAAAAAATCCATATTTTATAGGGTAAAACTGCACTTCAAGCGTATTTTGTTTTATACCATTTAACAGATGAACGAAAATCAAATCGTGTTAGCCATTTCAAAGAAATGATAACCTTTGTCCAACTTCGCAAAATCTACTGCGGAGACGAGACGTGGTGCTTTCAATATATGATCCCGAAACAAAGCGCCAATGTTCTGCTTATTATGTTCGCCTGGAGAAGGTTTGGTGCATCAAGAAATACTTCCAAATGTTAAAACAGTATTCTATTCTTTGTATTTCGAAAAAAAAATCACACAAAAAAAAGTTTGTGTCTAATATAAATAATTAATTACACAAAATATGTTACTAAATAAATAAAAAACCTTACCAAAATAAATTAAAAATGTGTATACAATATACAATTTATTAATTTATTTTATGTAATAAACAATTCGTTTCTGTGACAAAAATGTATTCATGGTAACTAACATATTTTTTGGTAACAATAATTTATTTTTAATTTATATGGTAACAAAAATGTAATTATAATTATGTTTATAATAAAATATATTTTAATTCGATACGACTTGCGCTACAGAATACAAAGAAAAGATAGTGCTTGTTGTACATGGCTCACGATACCATCAATATTCGCCAGATTTAGCATTCTTCTTTCTATTTCCAAAATTGAAATTGTGGCTCAATAAAATTGAGGACGTATAGATACCACCTAAGCAATGACGGTGATGAGACAACTGAAGGCAGTACCGGTTGTATGTAAACGAGTGCGTTTGAATCACTTTTTAGTCGATGTCAAATGTATACAGACGAGAAAGAGGAGTTTATAAATACCGCAAATATAAAGTTTTGGAAAATATTTAATTATATGGGTTTTTAAAGAAATTCTGTGTGGAAAATGGTCGCGCTCTGTATATAGTTTATATATATATTTTTTACTTTTTATGTTTACGTATATTAACAATTGTTTTTTTTCTATTTGTAGTCGACCCATAACGTCTTCATGCTCAGCTGGGACGACACCTTCCTACGGAAATGAAATGTACTTTCCAGGTGCCACATCATCGCCAGCAATGGCTGATAATCCTCATATGCATCAAGGATTTCTGGGTAAAGTGGAAAGTTCAGCATTGGGCTCAGTTTACTCGCGTCATCACTACGATTGGCCATTTAATGCGGTCAGTGCTGCTACGCACAAATCAGAGGGAGTTAATACCGGATGGTGGGACATGCACAGTGCTGCCGGTAGCTGGTTAGACATGGGAGGAGCTGGTATGCATGCTACCATGGCCAACTATGCAACTAGCACTGATTATTCAACATTGACACATTCTCTGTCAAATACGGCACATCTGTTAGGTTCGGGTCAGCATCTTCTCCAAGACACATATAAAATGTTGCCGGGACAAGGTGTCGGTGGATTCAGTTTACCGCATACTGGCAACACAGCACCACCGACCCCACAGGCACCATCGCCAAGATCACAACGAAGGTACTCAGGTCGTGCAACCTGTGACTGTCCCAACTGTCAAGAAGCTGATCGCTTAGGACCAGCTGGTGTCCATTTGCGCAAAAAGAACATTCATAGTTGTCATATTCCAGGTTGCGGAAAGGTATACGGAAAGACCAGCCATTTAAAAGCTCACTTGCGATGGCATACTGGTGAAAGGCCATTCGTATGTAATTGGCTGTTTTGTGGAAAAAGATTTACACGTTCCGATGAATTGCAACGACACCTGCGCACTCATACTGGCGAGAAAAGATTTGCCTGTCCAGTTTGCAATAAGCGTTTCATGCGTAGCGACCATCTTGGCAAACATGTAAAAACCCACAACGAATCTGGATCTACTTCAAAAAAAGGATCATCTGAGTCATGTAGTGACTCCGAAGAACCTAATCAAAACGATAATATGCATCATCATCAGCACAATATGACCATATCACATCAGATGCATTCGCCATCCATGCAGATCCATACGCCGAGTCCTGGTTTGGATCATAGCAATATTGACGTTAAACCAGGTCTCGTTTGAGGGTCGTTCGGTCATGCTAACTTGTACTAAGTTAGGCATGTTGATCAAACTTCCCGACGAATAAATATACCTACTTGACTTTTGTGTGGTGTAATTATAAATTCAATAGCATATTATATTATATTAAATGTCTTTAGAATCGCTATGTTTCGTATTAAAATCTTGTATACTATATATGCTGGCCCAATCTGCTATATACATATATATATATATACATATACATATATATATTAAAAAAATATTTAACAAACAAATACAAATTCTAAATTTATAGACATCTTTTGAAAAGAAAACATAACGAAATCAATGGTACAAATTTTATATTATTCATTCTTTGCTGTTACATTTTTAAATAATTATTACTTTCAATTGCACATTATGCTGCCCATAAATGATATAAATGTTGTAAAGTATACATAAAAACTCTCATATTCATTGTAAATTTGCAATTCTATTTATAAATATTTACTAAATGTAGATAATATGCCTAATGTAACGTATTATTTTTTACGCATTGCTGAATGTTGTTTTTATGTTTATGATCATAGTCAAGTAGAACATATATACATAAAAATAAACATAATACAATTACAAAATAATGTTGCTGAGTTGTTGGCTCCTACAAACGAAAATAAATCGAATACATTATATAACACGATGATTATATGAATTTACAGAAAACATAAAAGATCCTAATTTAAGCAAACCACTTGATCACAAATACACAAATACATACAATGTAAATACTAATTCTAAGCTCACCTATTTATAAACAAAAATAAAGAAAATAGATATTATAATTGTTGTTATTATCGTAAACGAAATACTATATGAGCATGTAAATTAATAAATAAATAATATGTGTGTAAATTTATTTTGTTGTTTTTTATCAAACTTATTGGAATATTTATTATATTTAGTTATACTTTATACGTTTTTGGGTTCCAAATAAATTTGTATTTGAAAATATCTGGAATAGGAGTGAAACAAAAATGGATTATTATTTTTATGAAACTTATATTATATTCATAATAAGACAAAGAGATAATCAACTACTCTTACAAAAGTTCTTAAACATATCTAGGTAAAACATTAGTTATTATAATATACACGATCTCCTAACGAAATAAACTTGTTAATCCTAAGTCGTAGATGCGAGAGTAACGACCTTCTAGTGGAACGGACCAAGGGGGATTTTCTTTCCTATGCAGGTGCTTATTTAGTCGGAAGTGACCCGTTACCCGTGAGGATACAGCAAACCAAACTTCGTTAAACACTCTCTAGACATTTTCTTGTTGTCCTGTGTTTTTTTTCTCCCTCATAACTGTAGGTTATGCAAATCGATTGAATCTGAAAAAGTTTACTATAATAAATCTGTCGCCAATGACAATGCTGAGTGACTGAATGACTTGGCGGTTACATAGTCAGACTGGTATGGTTTTCTGGAATGTAACCAAAGGCCAACCGTCATTTGATTATCGCATGAAACTAAGTCCTTTGAGGTGTATCAAGCTGTCTTAAAGAACTGTATTAATCGCTCATTCAATTTTTATTCGCTAATTACGAAATACGAAAATCTCCAGTCGAGGTATCTCCTGAGGTCTTGCATTCAGGAAAATGAATTTCCAATAAGCAGACTTCCATTTATTTTTTAAAAGTGGTGTATGAGTATGAACCATCTAGGCAAACGTCAAGGATATTTTATTAACAGCCGCGTTCTTACACACTTTGAAGAAAAGGATAAAATTTCTTTTTTTTCATCCCCAAAAATTATCGCATTATGACCATACCTAAAAATAGATGAAAAAGATGTACATGGAAAAAGATGAAATTTTTTCATGAAAAAGTATTGCAAATTGTATATGAACATATATATATATATATATATATATACAATATACAATATATATTTATATGTGTGTGTAATATATGGTATATTGTATGCATTGTAGACCTCCCAAATTGACTTTCAGGTGACTAATACTTTAAGGTTATTTTGGTGGCCTTGTAAATATCTAGCGAATCATACGGTACTTAGGGATATATTCCAAAACAGAATGTCTAACTTTTATACCATAAAAAGGAAGATTACCATATTTTTTAGACTCAATATTTTTCTATAGAAAGGATTCATTGGAGCTTTGAGGATATTTTACACTCTCGATTTCTTCATAACAGTTCAAACAAGAGGTGCGTTAGGCTGTCACCTTGGAGCTTTTGCGTAGTAGAAAACCGGTTTCAGATATTCTACAATGAATCTTGTTGAAAGATTTTCGTACCAGCTTACACAAATTTAAAAGACCGCTAGACCACCATGGTGTGCGATATCATGCATCAGCCCCTATATCCCGTAAGAGATGTAAAAGGAATCTGAGAGAAAGACCACTGCTAGACAAGGATTTCTTTGATTAATTAATATAAGGAAACAGGAGGACTCAAAGGTCTTACGAAAGTCATCTGTGAGAAGCCTGAAAGTTATTTCCAGACCTGAAGTTTTATAGTTTAGTAAGATGTTTTTTTGCGTGAAATAAATGAAATCTGAAGAAATCGGGCATAAGTAATGTTTAATGAACGAAGGGAATGTTTGAAATTATTAAACCGAGTTTTGAACTGTGATGCTAAATTAATAAAATGTATATAATTATATTAAATGTAACTTGCAAGTTTTGGCAGAGCTTTTTCCTACCGACCGACACCGACGCAACGGTTTAATATTTTAATGTATTTCCTCACGATGTCTGTCAAATATTTATGTACTATATTTGAACCTTTTCAATAATAATACATTTCTTACTCTCAAATCTCTTTTCCATCCCTAACGGGATATAGAAGCTGGTGTACGATATAGCACACCAGATACTCGACCATTTTACGGGTTCACGCGATTGGTCAGATCATGGTTACCATGGTGCCGCATGAGCTATGAACCTACTGATTTAATGTGCGTATTCGAAAACAGTCGATAAAAAACTGTGCCGCTGCCGGGAATCGAACCCGCGCGGTCCGGATTGTCTAACGCGTAGTCCTTCTCGGCTATTGCGTTGGTAAATAATTATCTCTAATAATAATAAACAGATATTGCAATCAAAATGATTTTATAAATTTTACATTAAATGTCTTGTGAACGAAACAATCTATAGCTAAGAAAAAGCTTGAATCATTTCGGCATCATAGTAAATAGGCATTTATAACTAAAACATATAAACTAAAAATTGTATAATTTTGATTTCTTTATATCTGATTTAATATATAAAACATGATTATCTGCTATTTGTACTTTCATTTCCCCCATAAAATATATACTAACTACTGTCAAATGATGTCTAATGCATACCGCCGCACGTTTTATGATGATCCATTGTCGAGATTTTGTGGCCAAATTCTCTTATAAGAATCAATTTGAATAAGTGTTAAAGCGCAGAAAATATGTTAACGGTTTGCGTAGGGGATCTCGACCCCTGTGTACACATAGAATGCAAATTATGTCACGACGTTAACCACCATAATATATTCTACATGCTATTATACATAATATACATAGACATAGAATATACATATAGTATAGATATAATATATAGTACATACACTTTTCGGAGAGAGATTTTAATGTAAGCACGTCGCGCGTACTTTTACTTTATGGGTTTTGACATATTTTATATACACTAATAAATGGAGCGTTTCACGAGTTAACCAAAGCGGTACCCTAAAAAGGTTTATAATATAATTTATCATTTTATTATATTTTTTTATTATTAGTAGGAAATTTAAAAACACAGAACTCACAGAACTTGTGGTTGTGCAACTTAAACCGAATTTATCAATTCATCAATTTGTAGAAAGGTAAGGAGTTTTTGAAATTATTTCTATGT
>JAAAKO020030925.1:0-13353 GCA_010015015.2 Bolitophila cinerea | reverse complement strand
AGGTTTTCTACTTTATGGTATAACATTATTTGCCAAATATTCACGTTATGGCAACCTCTCAAAAACAAAAGTTTTTATTGAAGGTTGAACTTATTACAAAATTTTTTTTTTTATAAAATCCCCATTTTGATTAGGAGAGTTTCATAGTAAAATCAAACCAAAGACAATTGAAAAAAAAAACTATTTTGTTTAAAAAGGCTTGTTTTGTACAGTTCAGAATTTCTCCCCATAAAGTATAAAAAATGGGATGTAATTTTAAAAACTATAAATACACAACGATAATGTTTTATTATTTATTTATACGTCTAAGAGGGTTTGAAAGAGCTTTGAAACTTTAAAAGCTTAAGCTTAGGCTTTTTTTATAGTCGGTATATGTTAGTTTAAAATTTTTGCACATTATTTATGCATATATTTATAGTGAAAATTCGTTTTTTTTTCTCGCCGATAAATATTTTCATTTCATTAAAAAAATTAAGGCCAAAATTTGTATCGAACACGTTTTAAATTAAATATTAAATTAATTCTTAGCTTGGTCCTTCGTTTAATTAACAGATAAAACCATTTTATTACAGAAATATTTTTTTATTAATTTCTTCGCTCTAGTCCATAGATATTCTGTTCGCTGAAGAACCTTCTTGATAAGCTTTAAAAAAAACTTTGATAAATAAAAAAAATATCAAAATAAAGTAGGTAACTTTATACCACAAAGTTCTTATAAATCACTACTATTCGGCTTTTGCGATTAAACCCTTATAGGTTAAGGTCTACCTCAACTACATCCATCATTTTTTTGAAGAACACTAAAGTACTGACGATGATTATCTTTCAAAAAATTTCAAAAGTTTGCTCTAACTTGTGGATTTGTAACTTTGGCTTTATGGGTTATATTTATAGGTTACTGTTCAAAGCTATGAAATATGCATGAACTTTAAGAATTTTATTTTTAAAATCAAAAAAATACTTTTAGAAATTGGTTTTACGTATTTTGTTATTCTTTACAATGAGAAATTCCTATTTTTTTGGTAAAAGAAATACCCAAAATGGCCGCTCCAGCTAATTTCAAATAAAAGAGACTAGCAGCCGCATTCTATACTAAAGTCATCTATTTTTAACTTTGTTTTGGGCTAACTTGCTGAAGCTGTTTATTCAGTCGTTTGGGGCTAGTTAATTTATCTACATCCAGCGGCGGATTTTTTTTTTAAGGTTTTTAAAAAAAAAATTGTGATAAAAAAAAAGTTTACTGTGGGGAAAAAACGTTATTAAAGTATAAAGTAATATTTGCACTTCCTGAATATTACTTGACGCTAAATAACGTTTTTTCCCCCATCCCCCTATTGTAACACAACCTAAAAATATTGTAGTCACCCCTCTAAAATAAAGTAACAAAATCCTGAACCCTCCCTAAAATTATAAATAAATCCTAAACTGTCTAAAAATGTTGGTAATTCAAAAATCATATATTATAAAAAAGAAAAAATATAAAATATATAAAAAAGGCAATATAATAACGTAACGCTAAAATCATGTTTACACCCCTTCCCCTATCATAAAAAAATAATCTAACAATATTTACCCCCCCAAAAATTACGTAAAAAAATCCTGAACCCCCCCTTAAAAAATAAATAAATTCGAAAATATCGAGAAATGTAGGTTATTCAAAAATTGTATATTATAGAATAATAGAAAATTTATAACAAGTAATAAAGAGGCCGTCCATATATTACGTAGCGGTAACGTTTTTTTAACAACTCCCTTGTCCCAGCGTAACACAACCGTAACAATATTGTGACCCCCTACAATTACGTTAATTAGGGTTTTATGACGTAATTTTGTTACGGTTTACGTTTAAGGTTTTAACTAAAAAATTTAGGTTATTCAAAAATCATGTATAATAATAAAGTCGTGCAAAAAAATGGTTTGCGATTTAACATCTATAAATTAAAATTGTATTTAGTTAAATACCAAAACTCAACACCTCTTTGTTTTAAACCCCCCGCTCTTTAGCGATACGTAATATATGGGTGAGGTGACATAGCGTCCACGAACATAACGTCCATGGACCTTATGTCCGCTTTAAAAGGACAAAGTCCATGGACGTTCTGTCCGTTTGGAAAATGGACATTATGTCCACATAAAACCAACATAATGTCCAAATGAAGAATTGGATTAAGTTTCCAATTGATTTGTTTACTTAGGAATATGACCTTTTAAAAACAGTCATCCATGGACATTATGACAGTTTTTAAAACGACATAAATTTCATTGGACATAATGTCTGCTTGGAGCAGACATTGTCCATCAAAAAAATAACATACATTTTTTGAATTTTTAAGATCGGCAGTTTGATACTGATATAATATCCATGGACCTTATGTCCATGGACATTATGTCAGCTCACCAATATATAGAAGGCCTCAAAGTCATAAAAAAATATTTATCTTGCGATTTTATACGTATAAATAATAATTTTATTTTTTACGTAGCATAACCTCAACACCCCCTTACCGTCCCCAGCCGGCGACACCTCTGGCACATGCATTTTTCATTGATTTATAGATGAGCAATGTTTGGAGCACGTTTTTGAAGTTATCATTGAATTTCCATTGTAATTTAGTGCCCAAAATATTTTTTGCTCGTTATTTATTTAATCTTTTTATAAAGTGAAGGTGATAGAAAAAAGGTCACTCAGTGTCAAGTCAGTGAGTAATTTAATGGAATACATCCGAAATACACATAACATTGAGTTTTTTTTAATAATCAAACACCGATCGAAAATGGGAAAAATATGGGGTAAATATCCTTTGTAAAAATATTTTATTGGCTCTTTTCTCAATTCAATCTATTCTCCTATTTTTGTTTGATAAAAAGCATCAAAAGCATCACATTTAATTTTGTTTGAGTAGAGCTAAAATCTTTCGATCAATTGCATACCACCAAAAAAGGATTGCTATCCTTCCAAAGAATCATAGTGCCATTTCACATCGAAAAAATAGCAAAATAAAAAACAAAAACTATTACAATAAAATGCTGTTAATTTTTCTAATATATATTTTTTTTAATGAAAGAATTATAAACTTCCAAAGAAAATAAACAAAAACACAATTAAAATATTCGAATACACATCGCTCCACCGCAATGTGTTTCGCGTCCGCTAGCACGCTCGCACATCATCCTTACTCTTTATAAGTTATGGCCATAAGTCTTTCACTTGGAAACATTGTCTTGACTTTTGAGCACTTTAGATTCTCTGTTCTAAATTTAGCCCGACTGCTGCTGCTGCTGCCGGTTGTGGTGATGAATGCATAATTGAGTGCCATGCAATGGATTTAAGGAATTGTTGTTTGTTGCGTGTACGACGGACGCTTTATATACTTAACAATTTACACATTATAATATATATATATACATGCATTCATAAACACTCATATGCACGTCACAGGAAAAGCGCACGCACGCGCGGGGGTGTACATTTATACGATACGAATAAAGTGAGTGCATTTTGAATGAATTGTCTAATAAATTATTGTTACATCGACTGCAATAATGCAAATATTGCAACAGCAATTAAAGCAAGACGATAAACCCGGAATAATGAACCTTCCAGCGTTGGGCACACAAATAGCCATCATAATTCGTCCTCCGTCGAGCGCACTAATTTCCATATGTATTTAATCCAGTTTAAGTAATCGTCTGTAGAGAGCGCGCAAACATGTATTATATGTATATATTGTATAATTGTGTATATATATATAGTATAGTATATAGAGAGCGAGACTCCACTTTCAATTGCACTACATGGAGAATTGTACAGTGTCTCCGTACATGTATTTAGGTATACGTATACTTAACATTATGTACATAAAATATAGTACCACGTTCTATTTATATATATATATATAAATATACTCGTATGCACTTCACACACTAGTCCAATGATGAACATTAAGCATTCGGCTCGGACGCAGAGACTCGAGCCCAGTGCATTTGCTCTGACCAGCGAGCATGTCCAAGCGAAACCGATAACAATAATGTCAGATAAATATTGAGCAAGTGTAGGTTGCCCAGGTCTGTACAAGCACCAGCAGCGCACAGGTATAATATTCATTTAAAGTTATTATACCCTGGCGAAGTCAAGAGAGATGTCAAATACACCGGCACAGTCTATATGGTCAGATACTCCGCGCAGCGCTCGCGCTACACTGGATTCAGTTTAGTTTATTTGTGTAATATATATTTTTGATATATATTTTACCGATAAACTGCGCTACAGAATATAATACATTTATATATATATATATATATAAATATCCGAGTGTATATTCACTCGCCTTCTCTCTCTCTCTCTCTTTCCGTATCTCGATAAGCATTAAGGAGGAATGTATATTTCAAGATCAGATTGCATTACAATAAATAAGGCTATTATGGGACAGATATATTAAATCGATAATAACGAAAGGCTCAATGTGTGTTTGCGGCAGCGGGAAGCTGCTTTGCGGTGGCACAGTATATATACTATATATATATATATGAGGTTGTTGTTGTGGTCACATCTTGAACTGACAAATAATCATAATCATGTATAGAAAACAGTATTATATATATTTATATTCTCCATATATTATAGGTAATAATTTCATCTATGTATTTCATGTAATCCTATCATGTTTTTTTATTGTATGGTTTTTTATCAAACATTAATTTTATTTTTATGATTTTAATTTTAAAATATACAAATCTAAATACAAATGCGCATTAGCGTCAAAAAAAATTAAACAAAAATAATTATTAACATTAAATACATTTTACAAAAATCGGGTATAAAATGTTCCTATATTTTGACTAAAATATTACATTTTTTGTTACACTGAATCTTTTTTGATACCATGAATATATTATTATTAACAAAAACATGTTTGTTACCATTAATACATTTTTTTACAATGAATATTTTTTTGTCTGCAAACAAAACTGTCACTTAAAAAAAACTATTGTGCCAAAAAAAACATTTTTTGTCGTATCCAGTCAATTCGTAGAAAACAATTCGTAGAAAGACAATTCGTAGAAAACAATTCGTAGAATACAATTCATAGAAAACAGTTTGAAGAAAACAATTTGTTGAAAACAATTCGTAGAAAACAATTCGTAGAATACAATTCATCGAAAAACAATTCATCGAATCACAATTCGTCTAAAAACCATCGAATAAAAGTTCCCATCTAGCAATTTAGCATATGGCTGGTGGAATTGGGATGAAATTTTGTTTCTAGAGTCCTGAAGACGAAACTCTTTCTAAAAATATATGATTTTCTCCCTGATTATTCCCGTCAGGCTATTTGGCATATAGCTGGTGGGTTTGGGATGAAAGTTCGTATCTGTGGTCATGAGGATGAAATCTTTCTAAAAAAAATCGCACTTCTCACGCAAAATAAAAAAAAACTGGTGATTTTCCTATGTGAGTTCCCTCGCCTCTCACGTAAATTTAAAAAAATCTGGTGGTTTGTTATGTGAGTTTCCTAGTCTCTCACGTAAATTAAAGAAATCGGGTGGTTTTTCTTTGTGAGTTACCTCACCTCTCAGGAAAATTTAAAATAATCGAGTGGTTTTTGTATGTGAGTTTCTTCGCCTCTCACTTAAATTAAAAAATCGGGTGGTTTTTGCTTGTTTTTTGCTTGATTGACGAATTGTGATTCGATGAATTGTTTTTCGACGAATTGTGATTTGAAAAATTGTTTTCAACGAATTGTTTTCTACGAATCGACTTTCGACGAATTGTTTTCTATGAATTGTCTTTCTACGAATTGTTTTTTACGAATTGTTTTCTACGAATTGTCTGTCTCCGAATTGTTTTCAACGAATTGTTTTCTATGAATTGTTTCTACGAATTGTTATTCGATGAATTGTTTTCAACGAATTGTTTTCTGTGAATTGTCCGTAAATCTTGTTTTGTACGTGTATTTTTGTATATGCGCATTTGGGCCCACTCTTAATTTAGTGTCATTTTAATGTAAGCGTTTATTTATAATTAATTCATTGTGCATTTGTGTCTGTTCACAGATAAGATTAAATTTGTATTTAATTTAGAAGATGTAAATTAAATTAAAAAAAAAAAAATTAATAAATTATTTCGAATATACATTTTTTTTAACCAAAAGTTCATTTTTGGAATTGATAGTATTTTTGAATTGTAAAACTGATTATTTTGTTTTACAGAAAACAAAGTTTTTTTTAATGCTTATAAAAACGGATGGGCAGCCAATTTGTTAGTATTTCTAGTATTCCAAAGGAGTTACATTTTACATGTATTCAAAATTTGCGATGGTCGGCAAGAGTCGATGATTACTCAAAGTGTTTTCAAAAATTTACCAAATAGATAGAGAATATTTTCTCAGTGTATGTCATTTGTTTTTTTGTTATTAAATCCAAAAAAATGCTCAAGACGAAAATTAAAAAAATTGTAACTTTTATTGAAAAATTTAAATTCAAAATATAACGCCATTTAACAGTTTATTGTTTAATACATTTATTTGTTTGAATATTTACTAAATTTCTTTATAAATAATTGTCAAAAAATAATTCAAAAAAATAATTAACCGTTCATTATGTTACTTTCTATTCAAACCGTATGTAAGAAATATTGTAGTTAAAAATTCTTTTAATTTTTTTTATATTTTGATTATTTTAAACTTAAATGTCTCACGTCAAATTTGTTTTGTATCATCATTAAGAAAAATAATTTAAAATCCTCGTAACGATCGAATCGATTCTAACCGACTTGCGCTACACAAAAACCTATAGCCACAATTATTTGTAACCATCAAAAAAAGCTTCAAAACAAATAAAAAGCTTTTGTGAACTATTTCTGGTGAGCAGTTATTTCTCGTGAACAAATTCTGTCTCTACGTGAGCGGTAAATTTTAGGCCTTTAAGCATTAACCAATAATCTATAGGCTGATTGGCCAAATAACGATTAGCCGCAGGATACGATTGGCATTACTTAAAAAACATGTTTTTAAAGGTTGTAGTGGCCCTTATTAAGAAATGACAATTTTTCACTGCAAAAGGTAAAAATCGTGTTTTTAAGTGTTTTTTGTGGTGAGGGTATTTAGGGGCTGTTAAAATTATAAAAGCATAAAACCAAATCCCTACCTTATTTTAAAACTTTTACTTCTATACTTCTTTTAAATTAACTGGTAAATTATATTAAAGTAAAACCCACTACATCCCTAAAAAAAGTGAAGATAAAGTTAAGATTAGTAAGTTTTTCGGCCTATCGTGATTTGGTCAATTCAGATTTAATATAAATGAAAAAATGATAAAGTTTAATATAAAGTTTATTGATAAAGTTTAATATAAATGAAACCAAAACCTCAAGTTTTAAAAATATAATAATTATATTGTTTAAACCATAATACTAAATAATTTAAGAAACTGAATATAATGGTATTTTAAGTCGATATTTCATAATTTAAAAATTTTTCATTAGAAATTTATCGAGATATGTCATTTTTGCCTTGTTACGAAAAAAAACATATTTTGATGAAATAATATAAAGAATATTAGAATATTAAAGAATATTAATTCTTAAAATAAGACTAATAATAGATCTATCTATAAATCGAGCGATTCAAGGCCCACACAAGCAGCAGGGTGATAACAGCATTCCGGTTGATAACAGCACTCCGGATGGTAGAATTTGTTATCAAAAATGTACCTGTCTTGGTGAAATGGAAATTGAAATTTAAAACAAATTTTAGTTTGTTTACAAGTAACAACCACTACAATAAACGTGCTATCAAATTAAAAATAATAAAATTACAATTACATTTAAAACGTGTACAAATTTTACTTCAATGGAGAAAAAAAAATACATTTCACCATTTTTTTATCACAGTGAAGTCAACGTATACATTTAAATTTGCAATAATTTTATGCAATAAAAATATTTTATTTTATTTTTAAAGTTTTACTATAACTTTAGTAATGTGTTAAAATATTTAAAAAAAAATATTGAACTCAAAATATTTTTTTTACAAAGAAGAAATTATTGTTAACATGAATAAATTATTGTAATCAAGAACCAAAATGGTATAATCATAAATAAATTATTATTATTCAACAAAAACAAAAAAAGAACATTTCAATGACGACACACAAGACTTCATCAAATCATACATTTTTCCTTCAAATCACCTAAAATAAAAAATAAATTAATAAAACTATGTATAATTAAAATATATACAAAATCCATGAGGTGAATAAGTGGCAATTCTTCAGTGTATGGGGCAGTGACGTTTAAAAAAGTTTTACCCAATATTGAAGGAAATTACCCCTGAGTCGGAATTAGTCTTTAGATCGAGTAACTCCCCACCCCTTTTTTATTTTTATTACATTCTTAATTTTTTTATTTTTAAAAGTCTTTTCCTTGTTTTCTTGATTATGGTACTAGTAATACTATACTAAAAACCAAGCAAAAAACATTTAATCTATTTTCTCATAGATAACATTTTTAGCGCCCTACCGAACAGTTTTAACTAAAAAAGAAACAAAAAAAATTAAAAAAATAAAAATTTATAAAATAAAAATTAAAAACTAAAAAATATGCAGATATTTTTATTAAATTCAGTCATTTATATTAAGGGAGGCGACCGACGCAATCAGACATCGGATTTCTACTCAGAGGTTTCTCTCCTTCCATATGTAGTACTACAATTTAGGGGCTTTGCCTTTGCCACTTAACTGAATTTTTTCCTGAATAAATATTATTAAGCACTAAATTTGTAGCATTTTTAAAAAAAAATATTTGGTGTACGTATCATTAATAATATACAACTTTCACCTCGTTTGGGACATCCAAATAAAAAGTATCCCTTCTACAAAATATTCAATGGAATAATGTATCTTGCATTGAAATTAGGCCATTTTCTGAGCCGCTTGCCTCAAAACAATGTTAGGTTTGAATATCTATTTAAAAGTATGTATAATTTCATAGCTACCTTCAGAAATAACTGACACATTTAAAAAACAAAAACTAATAGCCATACCTCATCAATGCATCGATTGCATTATCGGTAAAACGGGAGTGACCAATGCAGAATGCACATTCATTCCAATTTGAAAACCCATAAATGTCCCTTCTAAAAGCTAATTACTGACACCGGCTGTGATTTATAAATTCATAAATTATCTGTCTAATCACTATCACACAGCATAAAGGTTTGTACATATATATATATAGCATATATGTATATATATATAATAAATGTGCAGTATGTCCATATATTCATGTCCATAAATACGAAAACGTAAATGTATGTATGTACGTATATATAGGTGCATTTTCATGCGTCCATAACTGCAAATGAATAAATGTTTGAAATGCATACACAATGCCTTTTTTGTGCCTATACTTTCACATTCTAATAAATCAAATTGCATGCATTCGCATATTATTTGCACTCACACATACAAAACAAACACATACACACACACAAAACAAATGTATACAAAATGCATGAGAGAACGTGTATACGTGCGAGTCTCGTCCGTGTTAATCAAAAATGTGAAAAGTAAAATTGCATGCAAAATGACTGGTTCGAATGTATGTGTGTGTGTGTGTGTGTGTTTATGTCCATAAATCAAAATCAGATACACTGCACCAGAAGAAAATAAAAGTTTTTTTTTTCTCCGAAAAACGCCGGCTAGCCGAATGGCCGCACATAATTCATTTTTATTTATTTTATGATTTACACGGTGAGCCCGAGCTGAAACGAACGAATAAAACGAATCAATCACTTTTCTGCATTCATACTGAAAACGCTGATGTTTCCGATGCTAAAATCCGAAGCGCTGCCGTGCATATGAGGAGAATCTTCCTCATCTGCGCTCTGGCCACTTCTTCCCGCTGCACTCTCCCCCTGCGTACATACAGAATTGTCATAGAGGCACACTGTCACCCACCGCCTGCCTCGCCGCAGTCACCACCCGCCATATATACAAACCGGCATCTATCCAATGAGCCCAAGTCTCTTTTTTTTAAACTGCGGCTCCGTTTTTCGTTTCAGCATTTTACGCGCGCTTTTTCCCGAGGTTTTTGTTGTTTTGTGTTTTGCCGTTGAACATCACCATAAAACAAGCAAACACGAATCCTAACCCATCATATATTCGTGAGCGCGCTCCATCGTACATATTTATGTGAAAGCGGGCATGCAGAGCAGTACATCAGAATGCAATTGTTTGGTATATGTGTGTGTGTGTTTGTGTGTGTATTTTACTTGTTAAATGTATGAGCTACGAGTTGAGTACGTAATACGTGTGTGTGTGTGTGTGTGTATGAGTATGTACGATAATACAATGTCATGTGTGTTTGTTTGTGTGATGTTTTGAATAGTCCAAAAATGAACGCGGGACTTTTCCGAACAAATACATCATTCAAAACGCGAATATGCTAGTTGGGAAAACTCAACTGTGTGATTTATTGGTGTACCCCACACCTCTAGTATGCTATTTTTGCAAGTTGCAGCTTTTGGCGACGCGTTTGTTTTATGTATGTGTGTATGTGTGTGTGTGTGTGTGTGTGCTTGTTCTTTTTTTTAGCTGTTTGTCAAAGGAAATATGATTGTTTTGGGGGTTTTGGTGCGGTTGTTGTGCACGCGCTCGTTTGACAATAACAGAAAATGCAGATTTTTGTTTAACTTGTGTGTATGCGTATTTTCACATAGAATTTGAGTAGTGTTTTGTGTGAGTGAATTGGCAAGCATACATTTGTGGCGGTGCCGTCAATGTGTTTTCTTGAATCACAATGTTGCAGACATTTTCAGCACAATTTAAATAACATATCAAATTCAAAAATATAGCATATTTTAAATTTGTACGTGAAAATTAAAAGGGAAATTTGTAATTGTTTTATACAAATATGATAGATACACAAAACTTGTTAGAAAATTAGTTCATATTTATACCATACATTCTGAATAATATATTATAGTAGTAAAATAGTTAAAACTATAGTATTTATACATTATGATTTACATTATTATTGAATCACCAATGAAGGTGCCCTATTTAGCTCAATAGGGATAACAGGAAACACATATAAAGGCCATTTTATTTGTTTGTTACGAATTTAAATATTTTTTCTGTCAAACAAAACAGACACAAGTTAACAGTACGCAGCGAAATAAATTAAAACAACTTTTGATATTTTTAATACATATTTATGGGTTATATTTAATTCAAAACTAATAAAAACAAAAATCCACTGAGTTTCGTTTTAATGTAATTTTTCATAATTCGAAATAAGCAGTATGACAAGAATTAAAATAGTTTGAATTTGGCTTAGCCTAGTTTCGGAGGTATGGTAATTTTTACATACAAATAAGTCGGAATAAAAAGCCTTGTCAAACAAAACACAGCAATAGTATGCTTTAAATACGCTCTATTAATTTTAAAATAACAAACAAAAATCTAATTATATAAATAACTTAAAATATAAATGATAATTTAATTGTTTATACAGTTTGAATACTTTATATTATTATTAGAATATAACAATTGTTTTCTACGAATTGTTATTTGATGAATTGTTTTCTATAAATTGTCAGTTAATCGGAATTTATTTATTTTTCGGGGCCATTTCTGTAATTAGGTTAATTTAGGTTAATTAAAATAAGGATAAGTTAATAAAAATTAAATTAATTCTCAGAATATGTTGTGCAAATGTAAACGGTTTCAAAAAAATCGTTCCTTTTAAAAATTATATAAAAAATATTGTTTCAAAAATTATAATTTTGTTGTAACTAAAACTATTTGTATGTTACCATAAATAAATTATTGTACCAAGAAAAAATGTTTGTTACCATGAATAAATGTAAGTTACAATAATTATTTGTTTGTCATTAAATTAAAATTAGTTACAAAAAAAAATCAACCAAAAAAAATGTGACAAATGTATTTAAGCACATTTGTGAATTATTTTGGTGACCACCCCGGAGGCACAATTTCATAAAACAAAAATGTAAATCTTTAAATGGGATTACACCCTAAAAAAAGGTAGAAAGAAAGAAAGGCATCATTTAAGTTTACGTTTCATCATCTGTGATGTGTTACCTCTTAAAAATGTAGTTAAAAATAATATTTATTTTTTTTGGCCATAATCTTTTTTGGTATTATTTTTATTTATTATTAGGGCAACATTTTTTTGGATTAAGATTAATAGGGAAGTATCATACTAAAAATGCATGGAAGAACTGCACACAGAACTCTATTTGGACCTCTGAACTGGTTAGGATATTCTTTTGAAATATACATATATCTCAATTGTGGTTACTTCCACTGTTCTTATTCCTCTGTAATTTGCTGTTAGGCTAATAGCACATTCAATGTGCGCATTACACATCTTTGGCTCAGATTTCTCTTGGCCGCATTGCTGTATATAAGCTTAAATGTTAAATCATCTGGATTTGGTACATAGCTTTGGTTAGAAGTCTGGCTGTCATCTAGGTGAGAATGGCCGACACCTTTGTAGCCAGTTATACCTTAGAATTTGCTATTGAGTTACCAGGTATCGAAACTGCATAATGGGCATTTCGGATGGTGTGCATACCAATGTAAACTACAAAAACCATTAAAAAAAACCGTATCAATTCGCAAGTTTTTAAAGAGAACCTAGATCATAATGCCGGATTTCCATCTCGTGGCCATGTGGTCATTGAAATGATGGCCCAAGTGGCCAATTTCCTCCATGTGAAACAGCATCACTCAGATAAAATGTTTTCGCATAATACATTAATAAGTGGCCACATGTTGGGTCTTCATTTCTAAATGGCCACCTCGTAAACATTTTTATTCAAATGTCCAGGTATATGTCCACTGTTCCTTTACATAAATGCCCAAAAAAATAATCACTTGGAATTATGTTTTATAAACTTGCTTTTATGTCACAAGCATTTCCGGAAATAGCTTTTTTAGCGACCACAAAACGAAATAAATTTGATGTCAATATTATTTCGAAGAATAACTTATTTTATATTTACTTCTTAAGATTAGCTATTCTGACCTTAATTTGCTGGAACTGAAAAGTTGGAATTAATTATCTGCACCTTTGGCTTGGCATATTATAATAAAAGATGCAATTCTGAAAAAAACGCCCAAAATATAAAACTTTTGGTTACAATGAATACATTTTGACAACCAAGAATACATTTTTGTCACACTTAATAATTATTTATTACCAAAAATATTTTTCTGTTTTATACAATTATTTATTGTAAAAAAAAAAAATTGTAGGCCTGTTTTATGTTTACTTATATTTTTGCTTGTATTTATTTATTTTATTATTATTTTATTTTATTCATA
>JAAAKO020030914.1:0-13354 GCA_010015015.2 Bolitophila cinerea | reverse complement strand
CGCAATTCCCTGCCTCCGTTGAATTTAAGCTTTTGCAATCGTCTGCTAAGTCTCCCACAGTCCAGCATCGCCTGTCTGGGTATCTTTATAAATATTTAACCCACAACAACAACAAAATCGCTTGAATGTCTCTAAATTTATTGTGCTACATTTATGGTATTTCAAAAATCTCAGAACTCAGACGTATTATGTGCTTATACTATACAACATAATAAAGTGTGTGTGTGTGATCTCGAGTATTTAACATCCTTCGTCTTATACTATATAAGAGTGTATGGCACCTTACAGCTCCTTAACAGCTGGCACTTCCCAGTAAGCTTCGTCATCGTGATGTTGTTCCTTTTCCAGATTTCGAATGCTCGGAGATTTCAGGAATAAACCTATAAATATAGACAGAGAAATGTTTATGTAATATAAGTATATAGAATAAGAATACACAGACAGACAGACACACACACACACACAAACACGTGTGGAGTTTAATAAATCTTCCATCGTACGCGTTCCCGGGTGGCGGATAGGGGGATACCATAACCGGATTACCGGCGGATAGGCGAAAAATAAAATATCGCCCGCAGACCAAAATCAGTTAGGAGAAGGACCCCCAAAAAAAAAAAAACATAGAAGTTGACCACAGAACTATACTTACTGTGCAGGGTATCAGATGCCCAGTGCCGGCGGCTGAGAGAAGCGAGCAAGCGGGACACCCGTCGATGGAAACCAGCTACCACAATGCTACAGCAGTGGAGATCTTGGCTGCTGGAGCTGATAATGCCACAAGAAAAATATGACAGGGAATGTCACGAAGGGAGCAATTGGTGCAAAGAGTGGAATAAACCCTCTTATGACTCCAAATCCCTAAAATGGTTCGAGGATGCAAGGCGGATAGAGGGACAAAGGCCTAAGTCTACATCGCTAGTGAATCTGAGATCGATACAGACCACCATGAGATTAAAAGACTCATTCATAAGGATGACAAAGAGTTTCGTACAACGATCTTGAAGAGGAGTTGGTTGAAAAAAGGCGAGAAAGATGCAGCAAAGAAAGCGACCAACAGTGTATTTGCGACCCCGCCAATTAGTAATCAAAACGAAATAGCCAAAGAAGATGCTGTGCAGTATAAAAGACGAAGAGAAAATAGCAACGAAATCGCTGTTTAATAATAAAATTAAATCCAAAAAAGCAAAGTTGGAAAACGATAATGGAGAAAGCCGGCAAGGCGTAGCAAAATCTTAAAAAGGCACACATTTCTAACACGGATGGGTGGAAAACGGTTAAGAAAATAGAACGTAAACCAAAGAAACCAAAAAAAGGCTATTAGATTACCGAAGCCAGAGGCTTTGAAAAAAGTCAAGTGTGATACCAACTTAAAAGAAATAAAAAGGCGATATGTTGTTCGAGTTGAATAACAATTAAAGCCCTAAAAAAGGAGAAGATCGAAATCACTACCAAAGAAGAGATTGCACAAGCTTTGTCCCTACAGCTTGCAAATTTTGAATGTAACGAGACGATGCTTAAATGGCTCAGCAATGGATATGGAGGTACACAAAACAAGGGTATAAGTCTTCCAGCGGACCAAGCTTACAAACTCCTAGCTGTGGAGACAATTTAGATTGGATCGAGTATCTGCAGTATAACGGAGATAGTCCAACCTAAAAGATGCTTTAAATTAATAATTTAATTTCCAATGTTTGCAACGGAGTTGACAATAACCATATATATGATAGAACCTTCTGGTGCAAACTGTGCTGGACAAAGGAATGGATGTAGCCATAATTTCTGTTCCGTACAGAATTCCTATTAACTTTACGTGTACAGCAGACAAGACAGCAAGTACAGCAATCTGGGTGTGCGGAAAATATCCTTTTCAGCAACTCCACAATATCAAAGAAGATGGGTATGTAAATTGAGTCCCAATAAGAGTGCCCGATTTAAATTTGGCGCCATTTTTTTCTGGACAAGCGGCAGCTCTGAAATTTGACAGCTGTCATCTATGTTTGTTTTGATTATTAAATATAGAGCGCTACACAAAAGAACAACGCGTTATCATTGTAAAAACCCATTACAAAAATGGGGAAAGTTAGTTAAAATAGCTTTCCGTATGTTAGAGTCCTCTTTTTTAATCAATGTAGATCGAAGAAATTGTTTTACAGTTCTGGAATATCATTCTGAAGCTCTCAAATAAGTTAACTATAGCATCCAAGTTTGGCGACGTCGAAATCTTTAATTCTCATCATTTTTCAATAACAAATTTAACGGTTTGACAAAAAACGCAAACGTATTTTTATAGCACAAGACAGAATAAATGATCCGTGTGATAAAAGCAGTACATCTATAGTGTTTTGAGACATCCCGGATTTAAAAAATCTGCCCCATTGTTTCGAAAAAGTTTCTGCCAATTTTACTTCAAAAAAAATCAAAGGCCAAATAAAAAAAAATTAACACACCAAACAGCACTCTTCTTTTTTAACAAAAACACAAAACGAAGAAAAGAGAAAAGAGATTTTGGGAAATTTTTAAAAGGTATAGTTTGCCTGTCACTAAACTATATAAGCACCTACATAGGTTGAAGTTTTCCAAAATCCCGACCTGTAGCAGGTGCGAAGAAATCGAATCTTCGGTTCATTTTCTCGCCGAATGTGAAGAACCACACCGTCTTCCTTTTGGGCGGATCGCAGAGTTCAGTAAGAAATCTGGTAGATGTCCGGATTGCGATCGTCTTTAAGAAAAGCTAAATAATTTAAATTGTTTACATTTTGTAATTCGCACACTTTTCAGTCTACTAACATTTCCAGTTTGCTAACATTTCCATACTCATATTAAAAAACAGTAAAATTAAGAAAGAGTAGAGATTAGGTGCGATTCAAATTTGTTCAAATATATATGATGTGAAAAATAATTTAGAGATATATTGAACAAAAGATCCCCACGATTTCAGGATAAATACTTTTGGAATCTATAAATAGTAATTACAAACCTATCCAAACAGTATTTTTGTTGAACCTATCATTGCTTGAGGAGCACTTTAGATATAACTATTTGATCTATGTATCATTTTACGAATACTAATATTTGATTTAATATATCGTCTTATTTATATCTATAATTATAAAAAGCAATTATAGAACAGATTCATTGATTTTCACAGAATTTTGATGTCTCATTCTGAAAATATTTTTGTTAATTACTAAACTTTTTAACCAATTGATCTCTCATAAAGTATATAATAAAACTGATATTATTCTTTCTCCATTGCCTAGTGCTTCTTTGAATAAACCTAAATTTCTGATTGTGTTCCTTCAAATAGGTTTCCAATACATTCATAGGCGGATCAAAAAATGTTTTGGGTGTATATTTCGTCACGATAGTATATGACTAAATTCTTTTAGCGATTTTAAATTCTGTTTTTACAAAAGGAGTTTTACAAACTTCTGTTTTTCAAAATTACGGTTTTAAAATTTTGGTTTTCATAATTCTGTAATACAAACTAGACAATCCACAGTATTTAAATTGATTAGCTTTTTAAGTTACCATTTGTCTTCAGATATCTTTTTTTTTCAATTAATATAATAAAATTTTAGATGTCATAAAGTTTAATTCATATAATTTTATAAGTATAATAAATCATATTTTTTTAAATTATACAGTAATATTAGAAGGAAAGTTTTGAATATTGAATACTTAGGGTTATCTATTACAATCGTTCTATAACTCTTTTTCTGGTAAAATTAAATTGTTAAACATTTTAATAAAATATATAAGATAAATTTTAGGCTATCCAAAGAAACAATGAAAATTCTGTAGTGATATTTTTTTAAGGTCAGCAGAGTTTGGCGACCAAATCCTGAATTCCAAAATCCCGAATCCAAGTTTTAGAATTAAAAATCATAAATGATTTCTGGATTTTTTCCTGGATTTTAGATATCTGGATTTCGTTTACTAGATTTAGTTTTCTGGATCTCGTAACTAAAAACCAGAACTCAAAAATCCCGAATGCTAAAATTCAGAATTCTAAAATCCCAAATGGTTGTGCAATTTTACGTTTATAACGGAAGCGGCGGATCGTAATCTTGAAAAAAAATCTTAAAACAAAATATATATATATGTATATATATATATTAAATCAAAATCCTTAAAAAAATCTTAAATCTTTAAAGGAAACAAAAACCCATTACGTCCTTGTCGTTTTTAGGATAGCATTAAATAGTTTGTTGAAAATTTAAATTTGATTTATTCGGGTTGGGTACGAAATATCACCGTCAAAATACCGCAGACAAAATCCCACAGCCAAATAAAGCTATATAAGATGTGGCAGTCACCTCACAACCATGGCTAATAGATTTTTTTCTGATTAGTTGAACTGGTGCTAAATGATTTGAACAAGGATGGTCAAAAACAATATTTTTCTATTTCAACGGGTGCATCTAACAGAGGTAATGAAAAATTGTTTCCAATAATTGTGAGCTATTTCATTTCCACAATATGAATGAAAAACAATATAATTGAGTTTCAGCAATTTTTAGACTTATTACAGATAGTTTAACTAACCTGGACTCACCTTTGGATTATGTAAATAAATGTAAATTATGGTGAACAAAAAAATCGGTATTTCAAAAACTGAAAACTGCTAAATTGTCAATAATAAAAGCCAATTGCAACTGCAACTGTCACGTTATACACAATGCTGCGAAGAAATTCTTGCAAGCTTTACTAAAATTTCGTCTGAATTGGAAACGTTATTAAATAAAATTTATTTTGAATTGAGCTGCACCACTTCTGAATTGAGGGAATGTTTCGATTTTTTGAAAATAGAATTTTCTCAGATGGTAAAAAATGTACAAACCACCTGGTTTAGCCTTACTAAAGCAATTAATTGCTTAATTTCGTCTTAGCCAGCAATAAAGCTTTATTTCATTGGGCAAGGTGAAGAAAATTATGTCGCATTTTTGTGGACCATTTTTAAACAACAAAAAGAAATTGAGGATGATTTATTAAAACCAACCATATATAAATTATATCTATATTTCTAATCGCATTTTTAAATCATTTTAACTGAATCGATATTAGTTTTGGAAAAAAACTAACTTCTGTTGAATTAAATGATGTCATGATGAATCTAAAATATAAATTGGAAATGCGACTACGAGATAATTTTTTCGGTGCCAAAGTGCGAAGTTGCAGATCTATCAATATATAAACAAAAAACATTTTTATCGAAAGCTAATAATGTTGATACGCATTATATTATATAAAACAGTATTATAATTTTGAAAAAAAAAACGTTTTTTATATTATTTTTACTAAATATATAAAAAAACAAGAATTAAAATTCAATGATGTTATTAAAGTTGGTAAACTTTTAAATATAACAACTGATAAAGATCGAATCTACCGAAGCTTTATGGGTTGAAACCTTTAAAAACTTGAGCTAGTGAATATGAAAGTTATCGTATCAAAGGAGTTAAGTATAGCAACAAGCAATACTTTCGTAGAAAGGATATTTTCTATTATAGAGTCGTTGTGGAGTATTGTTGGTCAAACCAGAGTTGTGTACTCGAATTATTTTGACATGGGTTACGAACAGTTCCTAAATTTTTTTAAAGCTCCTGAACAGATAGAGCTTGTTCATAAGACAATAAGTCAAACAAAATATAATTTAATTTATTATAATTTTTTTTTATTTCTTTTATATGTACATAATTCACAAAAAAACCGGACATTTATTTAATCACTTTATGTTTTTCACCCTTTTTTTGGTTAATGCTCCGGGCGACGCATTTTGGAGATTTAGCAAACCCTAGAGATTTTAGAATTTGTGATTTTGGAATTCGGGATTTTTGCATTCGGAATTATTGAATTCGGGGTTTTTAATAATTGGAATTATTTCTAATCGAAGTATTGAAATATTCCATTAAAAGGCAACCGTATGAAAAATATGTGCTTGTTTTTTATGCAAAAAAACAATAAACATAAAACAAACAATAAACTAATCAAAAAACAAGCACGTTTTTTAAATTATAATCGTTTGTAGTCCATAATTCATTAAAAAAAGAGCTGGTGTTTTTTACATTGGAGCCATACAGCTAACAAATATAAAAATTTATAAAAAATAGTGACTTTTTGGTTACTATGTCCGCGGAGAGATCGATTGGCCACAGTATGCTTCCTGTCAGTAATATTTTAATCTGAATAAAATATGTTGAAAACTAATTCAGAACACAAAAATTGCATTGCGCAATCATTTATAAAACACCTACAAAATATGGTCTTCGTGCAGCACACGCGGATTATGATAATCATACAACATTTGATTTAATTTATAATTGGAATGGATCAACATATTTGATTACCAGATGTTGTGTTATTTGTGCAGTAACATATTATAAAAAAAACAAACAATAATGCAGTAGACAACAAACATACATACACAGACAATATATTTATATTGTCTATTTGGCGCAAAACATTACGTAACAATATAACAATTACTGGCTCTTATGTTATGTACTCTACGTTTTGAAATTGCCTCGCGTCTTCTCATTGTGCCAAATGACCGACAGGGTATTCTCTCGAGTCAAGTCCAAAGGTGTATACTTGTTTTGCATCCATTTGAATGTGTATGAGTGAGTGAGTGTGTTGACCTATTGTTAATAACAAATAAAAATAAAATAGGTGTGTGAATGCTGCTACATTTAATTACCAGGCATTTCAATTTATTCATACAATAAACTGTGTATTTACTCTATATTTTAAATATTTGTATACTTACATCTCTTTTAAAGTGCAACACAAATGGGATATCCGTTTCCTGCGGGAACGCCAGCGGACAGTCAAATATTGCGTATGCACCCACCTTTGCTTCCAAAAATGTAGCTTTCCGATTTAGTTGATCATAGTCAAGGTAACAATTGACCACTTCAAAGAAACCAGACGCAATAACGGCCAATAATATTGTTCGGAATGTTCTGAGTGCACACATCTTGAAGATTCACATATACACACACGCGCACTGTTACTCGTATTTATACACCGCCACAAAATTCGGATAATTTCATAAGAATTATGAGTCTGCCCAAGTTAAATGAACTTTAATTAACAGCACTTTATGTTTAACACGCTTAAGACTTTGTCTGAAGATCAATTCTCTTTTTCGATAATTGCATGTAGGAAAGACATCCTTAAGACTTAAGTACGACCACTCACTCGCAGTTTTTTGATGGGTACAATATTTATTCACAAACCTAATTGAAACACTATTGTTTGATTGCAATATAGAATGTCTATTGCGGCAGGAAACGGAACAGGAATTAAGAAATAAGAAGATTAATTAATAAGTTGATAAATTTAGATTATACATAGGCACATATGGAATTATATGTTGATTTGTAGATAAAGTTATGTACAAATGTTTGTATAATTGCATATATTTATAACTACTTAGAATCTTAGATTGATATTCAAATATACTATAAGAGAAATCTACTATAGTTTACATTTATAAAAAATATAATAAAATTACCAAACAAGTCTTAGTATTTTTTATTCCTTATTATTATTTTTTGGTTATATTTTTAAATAATATTATTATGTATTTAAGATGCTTTACGCTTTACAAAGAATATCATAAATAACAATACAATAATATAGAAATTTCGATAGATATATTTATATTAAGTTAAATGAAATCATAATTAAGCAAAACTTGTTTTCAAAAATATTATTTTTTAAGTGTATCCATAAAAGATAAATCGATGTCAATAATAATCCTTATAATGTCCTCATTCTAGTTTGGTCTCTTAGGGCACATTTTGTTATCACCATTTTTTACCGCTTTCAAAATAATCGGAACGCTCACAAAACTGCACATCGCGGAAATCAAATCGCAACTGAGACTTCATTCCGTTTATTATTATATTAACGTCGCGATGAGCATAATACGAAAACAGTATACCCATAACCCACTATATAACAAGTCACCTAATCATATATTATAGTATATAGACGTATAGCGTATAGAGATGAGAGGCTTTCAGCTTATTGTTACACTTATTGTACATTGGGTCAGTATATATATAATATATGTAGAACAATTTACTTCTGTATGTTCTCGCACAATTTATATGTATATGTATATGTATATCGTATATATGTTTAAGCAGATCAGACAACCAACCACTACAAATGCGCAGACAAATTATCTAGAAGTGTGTTCCACTAATTTATATGTTTATATTGTTTAAATATAATGATTGTACGGTTGCGTCGACGACCAAAAATGTAAGGGGCTTAAATATTAATAAAAAAAGATAACGATCTTGATGACTTTTTCGAATCAGCTTTTAAATAAATAACATAGTATGATGATATTGTCTTCAATTTATGTATAATTAAATAGTTTCATTTGAATTTTTAAAAATATCTGCTCGCTGTCATTTCGTATATCAAAAATGTTGTTGATGAGACAGAGAGAGAGAAAGAAATAGAAAGAAAGATAAATTAGAGAAAAGGGAGATATTTAGATTTTTATAGATAACTAGAAATAGATAGATAGAAATAGAAAGAGATAGAGATATGGAGAGAGAGCCAAACAAATGTACTGACACCTTTTATCCAACTGTCACTTATCCGATCCAGCTAAAACTTGGCACAATTAATCAACCCTAAAAAAACATTTTTTTCATATAAATTTTAAACTCCTTTTCTCTTGGTATATGTAGTGTCTTTTAATTTTTTACCAATTTGTCCAATTAATGATTTTGATCATATTCGGTCACCATTTAATGAGAGGTAGGGAAATATTTAACAGAATGCATTTTCATCGGCTACAAGTCAATGGGCTAAGTTTCAGCTAGATTAGATGACAGGAAGATCACAGGAAGTTCTCAAATTAATATATATATGAATTTAAAAAAAGATTTGTGATTGAAAAATAGTTTTTAACGCTCCATGTTTAAGTCATTTAGGCTTGAGCGTATACGCCTCTCCATACCTTTTTAAATAATATTTTAGATTAGTTCTAATCCATTCCTTTATAAATATAATTCTAAAAAAGATATGTAAAACAAGCAAAATAGTATTAAATTCAAGTAAAAGCAAAAACTATATTAATATTTACCAGGGAATGGAAAGGAGTAGTATTTTCAGCAATCGTTTAAGAAGGTGTATACTTTTTATAGCCTTTAAAATTACTCCTTTTTTCTTAAAATATTTCTCCCAAAATAAGCAAGTGACATAGTACTTTATGACACTTTTTTTAAGCAACCTTTAGAAATTGTGGATAGAGGAATGTCAAATAGTTCTCTATGGCCAACATATTTTTAAATATTTCTTTATTAAAACCACCCTTGTAAATGGCGGATAGATTTATAGAGGAAATATTCCTCTATAACCAACACATATTTGAATATTCTTCTATTAATATCCCGTAAAAAGGATTAGAGAGAATAGACCTCTATGACTATCACATCTTTGATTTTTTTATTATTTGTTATAGCAACGTCGTTTAAGGATAACTAACTAAGGCAAATTGACACAAGGTATTTATTTCCCAGTGATCTTCTAATTGCATAGTTTTGTCCAATACGTTAGAAGTGTTTTTTAGAACCGAAAATATAGCTACAACAACGGCTTGCGGGTTTAACAGATGTGATTTTTAGAGAATAATAATGTATTTTAAAGTTAATATTTCTTATGCATTTAATGAAATTTTGTACTAAAGAAAGCATACTTCTGACTAAAATCAAATAATGCAGTTATTTAAAAATATATATTTAATACTCTTTATTTTTTGATTTTATAGCAAGATACAAACTGGGTCCCAAGAAAAATATTTACAAAGCACCTAAATAAAATTTAACTAATTAATATGAAATGCAGTGCTAGTAACGATATTTAGACTAAGGGCCGATTTCTTTAGTCATGATAAAATTTTAGATAATCACTGATTTGTTATTAGATCGATTAGTTGATGGGTGAAAATTAGCTTCTGATTCTCCTCCTTTGATAAAAGATTTAATCAGAGCTAATAGTAAATCAGTGATTAGGCAGGTATCATCGTTTCAAAATTGTGTCAATTTTTAAAAGGAATTAAATGTTTGTGAAATCTATATAGAGCCGATGGCACGCGTGAATCAAGAAATCTCATAATATGTTTGGCTAGCTTGCTTAATTTTTTCGTTTACAGCATACAAGTTAGGTTAGGTCGCTGTAGTGCGAGAGCCTTGGACACCTTTCGTAATATGCTGCAAATAGATTCCATAGAAACGCCAGCAAAATCTATCTCAGATCAGTTTTTTATAAAAGAGAGCCATTTATAAGCGTATGGAGAGTCCAATTTGTCCATGTCATCGCTCCAACCAACCCAAATACCTTCCTAATCTCGTAGTCAATTCATTTATTATTATTATTATTACTATAAGGTTCTGACAAAATTTAATCGAAAATAAAGAAATAGAATCCCCGATTAATCGCTTGACTAAGACCTTTATCAGTCAAAAATGTTTTAACAAAATTCTGTTTCTCAATTTTTTTTTACAAAATTACGTTTTTTCCATATTAGGTTTTTTCAAATTACTTTTTTTTTAAATTCTTGTATAATTAAATTCTGCGTTTTTTAAATTATGGATTACAGAATTCGTGAATCATTTTTTTGTTTCTTTAAGCATATTTTCAAATTTTATAATATAATACTCATAAATACCACCGACATTTTCCCCCAGAACATTTTCTGGATCTGGTTAGGAATCGCATCGCATCGCAAGAGATAGCGTTAAAAAGGTGAGTTTTCTCGCTAAACAGTTTTATGATTGGATGATGCAGTACATTGTGAGCTCTTGTCAAAGATAGACATCAACAAAGAAAAAATTTGCCACATTTTACAATTTTTCTTCGATAATGGCGAAAAAGCGGCCAACGCGGCTCAAAATACCAAATACTGATACTGTAACCAAGCGTGTAGCACAGAAATAGTTTGCTCTGTTCCGATCTGGAAATTTCGATGTGACAGATGCTCCACGCGACGGACGGTCTATCATCACGGATATCGACCAAATCCTGGAATTAATGGATAACGACCGGCTCATAAGCATATAAACAAAAAACATCGCCGGAAAGCTTCATATAAGAATCGGAATCGTTCATAATCATTTATAGACGATTGCCTGCTGAATCGCAACAAAATCGACCCATTTCTGAAGCGGATGGTGACTGGCGATGGAATATGGGTCAAATACGACAACGTGAAGCGCAAACGGTCGTAATCGAAGCGCGGTAAAGCCTCTAAAATGTTGGCCGAGCCAGGATTGACGGCCAGAATTGACGGCCAGGATGGTGTTGCAGTGTTTTTAGTTGGATTGGCAGATATCAATTACTCCCCTATGGCTCAACGCTCAATTTGGACCTGTACTGTCAACAACTGAACCGCTCGTTGCAAGCAACCGCTTAGAAGTGGCCAGCTTTCGCCAATATAAGAGGAATTCCACCAGGCCAACGCTTGACCACACACATTTTTAGTAACGCGCCAGAACCTGCAAGAGCTCAGCTGGGAGGTCCTTATCCATTCACCTGGACTATAAGGTGGAGGTATTGAGTTACACCAGGACAACGTTAGACCACACTCATCTTCAGTGACGCGCCAGAAGATGCTCCTCATCCACCCATTTTATAGTCCAGACATGGCACCATGTGACTACCATCTGCTCCTGTCAATGGCGAATGCGCTTGGTGGTACAAAGTTGGCCTCAAGAAAGGCCTGTAAAAATTGGATGTTCGAGTTTTTTTTGACAATAGGGTCGCAGGCTTCGAGGTATGATGAAGTTGAAATCTCGTTGGCAACAAGTAATCAAACAAAACGGCGAATATTTGACTTAAATCGGATGATTGTACACATTTTTATCAACTTTAAAAAAAAACAAACGAACTTATTAAACAACCCATTATATATATATATATATATCACTTGTATTTTAATATATATATATATAAAAGTACTTTACATAATTATATAGGCATATTGAAAATAGCTGAATTAATATATAACTATATATAAATAAAACGTAAATGTACAAACAAAAAAATGTATCACCAAAGAATCAATATGTCACACACAAAAAAAAATACAAAACATTGTACCTAAATAAACACAAACATTTAACATTTTTGGAACCATAATTCATTTTATGTAAAAAAAAATGTATGGTAATAAGAAATTATTTACTGTATCAAAAAATATATTTTGGGACAAATATGTTTTTTAAAAAGACACTTTATTTCACTCCATCCATTTGTTCATATTATTATATATTTGACTAGGTGACACAAATAAAACATTTAAATGAAAGAAAATCCTTTTTTTATTTAACCTCCTTTTATAGATTTGTTTGGTAATGTTTGTCACTTGGGTGGCATAATGAGCCCAAGCTTCGACTTGCTTACGGCAGTCATTCTCCCAAAATATGTAGTCAGTCATTACATGGCTTATCACCTGTCCATGAGATGATGTCGACCTATATCGTCAAAATTGTATAGTATATATAGTATTTGATTTCGTAAAAGATGTTGGCGTGTTGACCAATATCATTTATATTTGTCTTGTATTTTACAATTCTTCTTCCCTAATAATTCCGCCGTTCTAAATGTCAGACGAACATAGACAAATAACCTAATTTATATATTTCGAGTAATCTGTTCGAATGGAATTCTATAAAGTAAAAGGTCAACATTTACTCGAGTAATCATAAATTTAAAATTTTCTATTTACGCAAATAATCTGAATTTATTCGTATTTCTGTTGTTCATTTTCATAAGCAATTTATTTGATAATATAAGTTATGTACGCAGACCCGCATATAATGTGTATACATACTATAAATATACTAATATACATTACTTTTATATACATACATTTTATATAAGTATATATACTATACATATACATAAACACATTTTACATGTACAATAAATACACTGTATATATATTGTATACATGAAGAAATAATATACATACATTTATGGAGCGGATTCATATAAAATGTGCAATCTTATTTTTGAAGCCATCCTATCTTTTATTAGATCATATAAAGAATAATATATAACCAGAACGTCCATGTACTGCGTATATGCTGGAATTACATTGCATATACTTTATATAAATACATTTATATATATATATATATATATTTGAGAATAGTACATATGTTAAGCATATATGAACTTTATTAAATGTGTATCATGTACTATGTACTTAATCTGAACTTCTATAATAATATGCAATTTATAAAAATATATATGCAATACTAAATAAAGTTGGTGAACACAGTAAATACCAAGCAGTGTCATTAACAACCGAGAACCAGTA
>JAAAKO020030903.1:0-13354 GCA_010015015.2 Bolitophila cinerea | reverse complement strand
TTTAGTGCATAAAAGTATTTGTCTGACATTACCGCTCATTCATAAAGATGTGGCGACAGTGACATTGCTTCGTCATAGAGTTGGCTCACAATTCATCATCTGAAAATTGCAATTGGCGCTTGTAAGATATGTGCCTAATGCTTGTGATTTAATATGTTTGGCGGAGATGTCTTGGCTCAAAACTCTGCTCGTCAAACCGAAATGAGTTTTTGAAAGAGAGAGATAGAGAGAAAGAAAGAAAGAAAGAGAGAGAAAGAAAGAAAGAGAGAGAAAGAAAAAGAGAAAGAAAGAGAGGAAAAAGAGAAAAGAGAGAGAAGAGAGAGATAAAGTGAGAAAGAGTGAAAGAGTTTTTTTCTTCATACGAGAGGTAGGTGAAATATATGAATAGATAGATGATAAGCTGATTCAAAATAACATTTTGCATTGGATATTTTGACTTCGGCTCATGTTCTTCTTTTGTAACTCATTTATCAAAATTTTACGTTTTATAGTAGAAGTTACATTTTTTAAGAAGAATTTTAAAATATATATCTAGGTATAGCTTGCCTTTTTTTATAAATGTGTATTATTAAAATAATACAAATTCCAATAGTTGAATTATATTATCTTAAAAATTTGAAGTTAAAAAAATCATAGATATTATAAAAGTAATGGAAAACACTGTTTTTATGTAACTTTTCATTGGTAGACTTTTATATATAAATATATTTAGACTTCATCTAAATTCTGATTATGTTTTTAACACCTCATTAAAAACCCTCTCAAGACTAAATCAACCTAAAAGTTGCCATCCAATTGGTTGAAAAATTAGATTTTTTATTGGCTGTGAGCGAATCTGTCAAGCCACTGACACGCTAAAAACACGTTTCAATTTGCTCCGCTTGGCTTCGCCTTTTAATTTTATGGCTCTATTTTAAATGCTTTCCAGTGTATAGATATAATATTTTATTATTTTTCAGGTTACTTTATTATGAGTTGAACTGGGAACTACATTTAATAAAAGTTAAACTAAAATATGTATACTCGAAATATAATTTAATATAAATGATATTTTATAATTTAGTTTTTCATATTAAGAGGAGTGAATTGGTGGGAAAAGCAAAAAAGAGAAGAATAGAAAAAAAGCAACTAAACAAAATTATAACGAATACATTGCTGCATCCGTAAATGCCCCGAAGATATTAACGTGACATAATGAGTGATTTGAAATCACCGTTTCAAAAACCTTGGACAAACACATGCTTAATGAAAATTGGTTGCAAACCAGAATCGATGTTGCACAAAGCACGGTGCTCCCTCATTGCACAACCAGAACGCAACCACAAATTAGTTTACAGTCTTTGGAATGTACTTCCTTTAAACACACTCTACCCCAAAACAATTTAAAAAGGTACGATTTTCAACTTAAACCACTCCATCTGTAGAGTGGTTTTGCGGGTGAATCGATTATTAATCGATTCTTTAAAAAAACGATGTATAAATCGATTATATTCTACAGAGAATTGATTGTATCGATTATTTTCGAATATTAAATTTGTATATATATTAGAATTTGTGCAATGCATATGAATTATGGCTTATGAGAGCAGCACGGAAAAATTGAGTTCTGCCCTCTTGTAGGAGAACCGAAATTTAACTTAGAAAATTATATTTTTAATTTCAATAAAAAGTTCTTTATATATTGAACTTTAAAAAGTAGCTTTTTATTATCCATTCTATCATTTAATAATTTAAGATTTTTGGATTTAAATTTTTTGTTCATGAATATATTCGATTTTTGAATTAATTAATTAATTTTTTCGATAATTATAAAAAAACGATTTCTAAGAATCGATTCTTTATAATCAATCGATGCACCGATTCTAAGAAATATTTCTATAAAAAATAATAATCGATCCTTTGAATCGATTCTTTTTAAAATTGACATCACTACAGGGTAGTAGGGGCTTTCTAAAGGGGCTATCTGAATGAGGAATAACGTTATACAGGCGGGAATAAGGATATACATTAGTTGTTTAAAAAATGGCCTGTGTCAGTGTTACAAGGTCGAGTGGCCATATTTCATTAATTATTAGGTATAGCGGTCGTTAGTTGAAACAGGATTTTTTTCTTAAAAACGTCATTATTTCCTTAGACTTCAGGCATTGCTTGTCGGATTATTCTTCTCGAATGAAGCTTAGAGCTTAGGGAGGCCATTGAATTGTGGCGCAGAAGAGGACTAAATTGCTCGCGCCAAAAGAACATGCCCCTGAAAGCGTTGGCCAATAGTGGATTTGTTGTGAACCTTCTCCATTTTATGGTGTCTGCTGATTGGTAGAGTCTTGGCTGTAACGCTGTTGACAATTGTTGAAAATAATTGCGAATCTACATTGTTCTTCTTTGGGCAGGTTCCAAGCAACGTAACCTTTGGCTAGATGTTGTTGTAGTTACTTGTTGTAATTCGATATTATATTATTATTTCACACTTTTATATATTTTTAATCTATTACGCATCCTAAAAATTAAAAAAACGGAAATACTTTTGGATTGTTTGTGCTTCAAACACGGTTCTAGAGTTGAAGACTGCAAAACACAGATTCAGCATTCTATTTATCCAACCATAAGTTGACACCGTTATAACTATCCCCATTCGTAGGCCATTTATGATTTAGACTGACCAAGAAACCAAGTATCTAAAAAGATACCCTGATGACTACAATAAGAGATGCTATTTTCCTTTGATTGGTGCCTTCTGACAAAAACTCCTGAAACATCATTGGGGCACCATTTCCTACCACTTCGTAAAATAAGGGCATGGATCATGTAGCTCGTTTTCGTCTGCTCGAACGTACTGTTGCTACGGTTATACTATGTTGGCATGTATAAAATACTTTCGAGAGGTCGATTAAAAACGACAAAAACGAGCTATGTGATTCAGGCAAGGTCCTGAACTTTTTACGACAAATGAACCACTTACAAATCACAATCCTCTTTCCATCTTCAAAACGCACAAACCTAAACCTACAAAAAAAAACAAAATACCATTTCTCAAATATCAAAACACAATCAATGTATATATTCTTTCTATATATTTCGTAACGCAAATATAATATAGTATTTTTATATATTTATATAGAGATTATCAAACACAAACGATTGATAGTTCTGCATGAAAAAAATTAAACGAAGAAAACAGAAAAAAGACTAAATGAAAACTATATAAATGTTAAACATTGGAAAAAAATACTCTTGTAAATTTAAAAAAAAGTCTCTTTGTTATAATAATTATGTAGGTGTATATATGCATATAATAAGGACGATAGAGTTGTATGTGGGTATGTGTGTATGTGTGTTTAAGTTGGTGTGTATTTGCACCACTAAAATAACCAAGGTTGTGAAAACAATTTAGGAAAACATGTTTTCGTATCGTAGCTTTAGTGCATAGAGTATACAACTAAGAAAAGTACGCAAAAAAGGAATGCTAATGAATTTTTATCTGACACACGATGTTCTTCTAACAAGAAATTGGTGTCGATTATTTTGCGAGCGACGGCAGCGTATACATACACACAAAATGAAAAAGGATTTTTGGGATGTGTTAACGCAGAGGAACAAAGAACAAAGCACTCAGGACAAATTCTTACGTTAATAGAACTAAGACACACGCGCGTGCTTCATTTATACGTTTTTATCTGTGTGTGGACAATAATAGGGTTACCATTTTTTACAATTTCGCTCTTGATTTGTTCTACTGTTGTTGTTGTTATAATTAAACTGTTACCATTTTATTTTTATTTTTTTGTAGTAATAGTATTTGTTTTATTATTATTTATAATAATACATAAGTTCTATTTAATCAATTTTTAAATACACATATTTTTATAATATATGAATAAAATATTTTTGTTTTTTTGTATAATATACTTGTGTGTTTTGTATGTGTGTGTAATTTTTGTTTTTTAAATAAGTCAATGTAATTCTTTGTTTTATCTGCAGGTGAGTGTGTTGTTTCTCATCACTTCTAAATATATAATTTTTATTATAAAGAATTCTTATATGCATTTATTTATATGTACAATTATGTTGTTATTATGTACTCAGAATTAGTTTTTTTTGTATTTGTTTTGCGAATGAATATGTATATATCTATATAAGAAGAGATATTTAAAATGTATACATAATATTTCCTCACAAAAAAAAAATTAAATGGAAATTGGAAAGAGGTGAACATTTTCGAAAGAACGTGAGATTTAATGTTTTGCTTCACACGATTAGATTGGTATTTATACTAATTTGTTTAGATGTGGTAAGGGTGTTTATGTTCTTACTTTACAGTTGCTTAGTAGACGTTGTTTGAATCCTCTCATTTGTTTTAACTCATCATGTATCATTTCCTGCTCCTTTGTTTTTAGTGGGTATTTTGTTATATGCATTCTTGCTTAGTGTTCTATTTTGTAATTACTGAAATAAATAAATAAAAAATTATTAAATGTATTTACTTTATTTCTTATAAATTTTAACTCACCGAAATCAGTATATCATTTAACTAAATGCTGACAACCGTCCTCAATCGGTTCATGCTCCTTTGCTTTATCCATTCCACACTCTTACATGCCGTACCCTTGGTACTGCATCTGAGGTGCGTAGCCCTGCTGCGGGTATCCTGGCGTGTATTGCGGTGACATTCCGATCGCACCAGCCGTGATCATGAGCTGTGGCTCCGCAATGATCATGGGTTTGTGTTCGGTAGACTCACCTTCCTGCTGTCGCTCAGCGTCGCTAGCCTCCAGTTTGTCCACTTTGGCGGTGTATTCGCGGGTGACCTGAATTCAAACAAAAATCGGTTTAATTTGTGGACTAGAGCCTTCAATTGAAATACTATAATTTCAACAATAACCAAAATTGTATCTATGGCCATTCTATATCTAAAATCTAGTAAAAACATTTATATTATTATTATAAATTATATTATTATATTGAAAATCTAAATTTTTATAGAATAGTTATTTAGAATAATTTAGAAAAAAAGAAAAGATAAGTTATCCAAGTAATTGAAGGTTAAACGTCGGCATGAAATAGACCCCAAAACATTTTCAGTACGCAACAATAATCACTCTTCTTTTTTTAACAAAAACACAAAGCGAAGAAGAGAAAAGAGATTTTTGGAGATTTTTACAAGGTATAATTTGCCTGTCACTGGTTAAACTAGAGAAGTAGTTTCTTAAATTACTTAAAAAACACAAAACGCTGGTATTATATAGAAAAATACAGACAATATTTGGTCAAAAACGATGGATATCAGGATTGTTCCAAACTCTCTACACATTATGCATAATTATAAACGTAAAAAGGTGACAACATACATCTAGATTCGATTGATATTATGGATATTTTTGACGGATTTTGAAAATCACTTCCACTTAATTTCAGTGTCAAGAACATGGATGTATCAACATAATTATATTTAAATTTATAACAGTGTCAATTATTTGATGAGTCGCCAAATTTCACAGGCGTGTTCTTTGCGTTTTGGTCAAAAAATGTGTACCCTGAAAAATGGCCAAGGTATGAAAATGTTGGCCTTTAAACGTGATTCACTTAAAACACTGTGGCTTTTTAAATGCTCGAATTAACCCTAATTTAGTGCTTTTTGATAAGTTATTTTCATTACTTTTTATAATTTGTATACTTATCCGTATCGTATCCGTATGGTATCGTATCTTCCGAGGAACAAATTCAGTTTTTTTTTAACAAAGTTCAGTAAACAATCTCAAACGGTAGTCAATGAATTAATGCCTAAAATGTTTTATTTAATGAGCTAAAAGTGCCAGTAAGCGGCTCGAAATGTGATTTCTCTTATAATCAAAATTGAACCTATGGCATTTTTATCTGAATTATAGATACACATACATACTTAACATATATTTTTAGACCTAATTCTATTAAATTATTCCAACAATTTAAGAGATTTAAATTTACCTGAATGAGGTAGGGCATTGCAAAGTCCATGATATTGTGTCGCCACGCCAGCTCGAGAATAACGTCCGGACGCAACAGATCGTAGCACTGCAAGCAGATAAACATTCAAATTAACACGTAAAATACTTAAATTCAAATTGTCTGTTCGAATCCGTACCTGGAAGAGGCAGGCAGCAAAGCAATCGAATGCATCGCGCTCCAAGAACCAGGCGAGTAGCTCTTCGGCAATCTCTTGTTTGCCCGATTCCGCTGCGTACTCCATTGCGTCCTTGAACAGGCGATCTTTCTTGCACAGTTCCACACTCTGCTTCCATCGGTTGTTGCCTTACAAACAAAACAAGTCAATTGAAAAAGAGTCCAATAAATAGAATACAAAATAAAGAATACGCTACCTTTGTACAGGTAGGCAGCAATGCGCCTGAATTCGGTGAGTTCGTGCTTTTCCAGACGCTGGGCCAGCGCAATATTATCGAAATTGTCAAACGCATCGATGGACGTCCGCAGACCCTGGTAGTCCTCCTCGTCGATAAGCAGCTCATTGAGTGCTTCATTGATAGCTTTGTTATTCAGCGTTTGCACTGACCGCAAGTACGGCTTAACCAATTGCAAATGTCCGGTCTTGGTGAAGAAGCCCACGGCACGTGTGTGATCCATTCGAGGTGCCAACACCAACAGCATATCGTTCAGCAGCAATGGCTTGTAGTCCAGATAGAACTGAATTGCCTTGTAGTACAGCTCAATGTTGGCGACCTTTGTGATGATATCCTTAAAGTGACCTTCACGCCATGCTTCTGTCGGATGCGCAATCATCGATTGTACGGCATTATCGTACTCCTCGTACTTGTCGTACAAGAACACCAACTCAGACCACAGATGCGCCGATTCGGCAGCACGCAATACCTTCGGGATGTTAACACGTGACCAGAACAATTCCAGGTGCTCGCGCATCTTGGACGGCTTGTATTTGGAGTACAGAATTGCCAGCTCCGTGAACATACCCATGTGTGCGCGTTCCAATCCTAGGGCAGCCTCAAGCAGAGCAATCAGCTCTTCAAAGTGACCACGGTCTTGATAGTAGTTAATAAGATCCTCGAGCTCATCAGCATGCACAACAATGTGCAGACCGCACATCTGAGCGAGACGGAACTCCTGGGCATCGACACACGCAAAACACACCTCCTTCCAGGTGCGCGTTGAGTTTGCCTTGCGGGCACTGTCAACGGCACCCTGGAATTCCTTCAAATGCACCAGCGTAATGGCCAGACGTGCAAAGTTACTAACATTGTTATACAACAGCTTGGCCGCATCGTACATGCCATCATTGAAACACCTGTCTCCGATCTTCTGGATGTCCGCATGATTCGGTCCCGAAATGAACTCTTCCAAATCGGCTGAACGGCCAGTGCGTGCGTACGCATAGATCAGTTCACTCTCAATGTAACTCTCACGTGCCTTCTTGCGAGCCATCTGCAAGTAACGCACTAAATCGTCCCACGAGCCTAGTTTACTGGCTGTCTCCACCACGTCCATGTAAGCACTTGGGTCATCGGCTTTAATGTAGCTGTCGATGGCTTCCTTCACCAAACCCTGTTGCAGCTGAGCCTTTGCCAACTGCGACCAGACGGCCGGCTCATTACAGCGTTCCGCAAACTCATTGGCACGCTCCAAATTGTTCACCTGTTCGATTAGCACCTGAATGGCAGAGGTGTTCACGTCAAACTTCTTGAAAATAGCGAACGCTTCTTCGTACAATTGATTACTGATCGCAATGCTAGCAATATCCGGAGCATCGTAGTTATCCAGTCGGTTAATGTAGTCCATAACACGAGTACGGTCTGCTTTGATGGCGGTCAGGATAAGTAAGTTTTGCAGGTTACGATGTTCCGAGAACACTGACGAGTCCAGTACAATCTTCTCCAGTAGCTCGATGAGTTCGTTTGGTAGATCAGCGGTCATAAAAGCCTTCACAGTCACCGAAATATCATCGGGATCTTGTGTCTCGGACAAAGCGGTCTGCACAACCTGATCGATGAGCTGTCGCTTGAACGGATTAGCCTCGGACAGTACCTCTGCCCACAGCTCGATGTCACGACGACGCACTAAGTAGCGTGCCTCCGACTTGAACAGTGAGTTCTCGTTGCACACAGCAATCAGTTCCCGGTCGCACTGACCACGCTCATAGGCTACGCACGCCAAGTGTGGATCACGCTTCTCGCAGTACTTGCCCACCACACGACTGTCGTAGAACTGATTCTCCTTGAGGAATCGTTCGGGATTGTTGTTTGAGTCAATGTAGATCTTGGCCAGGGCATTGTGTGTGGCAGGCTCGACGCAACCTTCGTGCACGCGGGACTCTAGCCACGGCAACAGTAGTTTCAAGCGATTGCGCTTCTCGACCTCCTCCACCAGTTCATCGGTGCTGAACTGTCCCTTCACCACTAGAATCAAATTCTTGATAATATCCTCAGAACAGTCCACATCCAATAGACCACCCACCACCACTGGCAAACGTGATGGATTCACCTTCTGCACATAAATCTCAATGTACTTCTGCAAATTGTTACGGTAAAGGTACAAAACGAGATCGTGCACAAAATCAAAGCGATCGCACACAATGATCAATGGCAATTGATCGGTCAATTTGGCCTCCTTCAAAAAGTTCTTAACACGTTCCGGATTGTAGCAGTTCGACTCACGACAAATACGCTCCACCTCCTTAATCTGTGTCGTTTTGCATGCTGCTTGAATATACTTGAAGTGTACCTCCGAGTCCTGGCTAAAGTTAACAATTGAACCAAGGAAATAGAAAAGACCCTCGTAGCTCTTGAAGTTCTCGAACAGATCAATCAATGACTTTGTGGTCAACTGCTCGTGATACTTGGTGGCAATCTGTACGCAGATCTGTAAGTTTTGACGAATGTTTGCTGTAAGCATTGCTTTCAGGCATTCCAGTGAGTCCTCAACGGAGAGTGTTCCGAAGAATCCGACGAGCCAGTCAGCGTTCAAAAGTTGCGTATGCACAACAGCTCGTTTGATGTCATACAGATCGGTGTAGTGCTCGAGGGCACGCTGCAACAGGCCACCTTTCTCGCAGAGCTGCGCAATGTGCGGTCTATCGTAGTGTGTGAACATGGCATTTCCGAGAATGGCATCGGCCACTTGCGGTGCAGACATAAGATTCATTTCGAGCAGTCGCGTTTGCAGAGCACCCTCATTAGGACGATTGTGCTTGAGTGCGTCCAACAGGAACGCAGTGCACGGTTGCACCATGTTCTGTTCCATAAAAATGTCTACGATCTGATTGATCTCGGCCAGTGGTTCTTCGTCGGCCACCAGCATGGCAGCAAAACCGGCACCCTGTTCGGGATTCGTACGCATCACGGAGCGCAACAGAAACACATAGTCCGGCGTGTAGTTGACCTTCTTAGCGTACAGGACGATCTTTTGGAACTGACCGGTTTCGGCGAAACACTGAATCACCTTGTTCGGTACGTTGGCACGTAGGTAGATTGACAGTGCCAGTGTCAGATCGGTTGGTTTTACCAAATCACCAAGCTCCTCGCTGCATTCGAGTTTCTCCTCTTTCAACCACTTTTCACAGAGTTGTTTGCGTCCTTGCAACAGTACTGGACGGCACAGTTCCAGAGATTCGTACTTGTTCAGTTTTCCCTGGTCTAGCAGAATTCCAAAGAACTGGAGCAATGGTGGTGATGAAGCTCCAGCCGGTGTCTGTACCTGCTGGAACTTTTGAATCGTTTGCGGTGTACGCAAAATACCACGCGGGGCCAGAGCGGCTACCTTGGCTGCCTCGGCGTACTGTGCATTCTGGAACAAATGATTAAATTTGCGTACAAACAAATCCTCGGCACCGGACAGATTGTTGCGCACGGCCATGCGCAGCGCCAGATCGGGATTCTGTAGTTGGGTTGTGATGTACGCTATGATCTGGTCCTCGTCAACGGTGACCGACAATACTTGTCCCTTGCGATTGACTCCAATTATGCCACCGCTAGCCTCATGCGGAGCTGTCACGAAAATCGTGTCCGCAGAGATGCGGTTCATAAAGATACACGTTCCCGTTTCGATGTCGTACAAATGAATGTACCCGTATTTCGTTATCAAATAGATAACATCGTACTTGGCCGACACTTGCATTGCCACCGGGAAATCAGCTTGAGCCTCTGGTGGGAAGAATACGTCGACGGCCTTCTTGGTGAACGGCTGATTGCCAGCGGGCGGTGTACCGACCTCGATAATGTGCAGTTTTCCACCGGTTGCAGAGCGTACGGCGAAACAGAACAACACGGACGGTTCAGGGTTTCCTTCCATTTTGAAGGTGGCAAATGAGGCGGCATGACCTTCGATCGCTTGCGACACCTTGCGCTCGACCGAGTACAATTGCATTGCACCGGCAACGCGATTCTGGAGTGCCGAGATTCCCACCAGCAGCAGCCACTGTTGCTTCGGATCGGTGCGATAGTTGATGATCTGGCAACCGTTTAGCGAGGAATGTCTTTCGAACATTTTTACGGGCGTTGAGTCTCCCTCCATGGACCAGTGATAGACAGCACCTTCGGTGACGAGAGCCAGCGTGTTCAGTGTGATCCACTTCCAGAAAACCACTTCTTCGGTCATAACGTGCGCCTTCATTTTGGACTTCATCTCGATGTTGAAGATCTGAAGCGTCTTTTGGGCTGCAAAAAAGGTCAATACAGTCGATTAGAAAATGCGGTGCAAAATTAACGAACAATTTTATGAATTTTCTCTTCTGAATACATATTTACATATAATTCCAAATATGCTGAATGCATATGTACGTGTAAATAATATATACAGAACCCCACGAAACAGTAATTATAATAAAATAATAACAACAACAAAAAAACTGTGCATGTGTGACGACAAAACATACACACACACACACACACACATGCTGTGTCACGCAATAAATAGCAATCGTACACCGTTTTCTTAACGTGTGATTCAATTTTGGTGCGGTTCGTTGGATTGAATCACGGAAAATAAGTTCATGTGGAAATTGTGGCTATACACAACAATCAAAAGTGCATGCATGAGATGATTTATTATATTTTATTATACATAAATGTGTATAGCTGTGAAATGGATAGTCGTCGAAAATAATGGTAATAAATCGTAGAAATGCAGCAAAGCAAAAAAACTTCGCATTTTGCAGTTTATTTTTGTTTTGTGAAAAGTAAAAATACATTTTTTGAATAATAAATAAACAAACAAATAAAACTTTACACACAAAAGATTCTCAAATTGCAGTTCGCAAATTTTGTTATCTTTCTTTTATTTATATTAAATTTTATAATGTTCATAATCTTTGGCAAATATAACAACAACAAGAGAAACGTTGTCATGCACATGGAATACAGATTTATCAAACTTTGCGATCAAAGAGAGATAAATAAAAAAAATAAAAACAAGAAAGACGATAAAAGTGAAATATTTTGAACTTCGTGAGCGAGCCGTTGGTGAGAGCGGTGATAGAAACTCGGCGAAAATAATAAAAAAATAAACTCACCACTATTCGACTCACCTTTAAGTGCGATCACCTTGCTGGCAGGGTTCATGATAGCCGAGTCGGCGCTGATCGGACGCCGGATCGGATTACTGCTGTCGTTCATGTCAATGATGACCACCTGCGCGGTGTCGGCCACCTTCTCTCGTACACAGATGAATTTATCCGACTCCATCGTGAGCGTACTGAACGAGATCGAGTTCGCATTGATGCCGACATTTGTGAGCTAAAAGCAGAAGAAACAAAATTGGATTATTTATTTATTTTTGTTGTTCTAACAAATTAGTTACTCAATTGTCTAAAAATAAAATACGCAAGACATTTCAAAGGCAATAAATAGTCTCTTAATTTTTGGTAGAACAAAAACTTTTTTAGTATTACGAAGTGAACGATTCAATCGTAAGACGGTACAATGGTACCAAGTAGTACTCAATTACGCATTTCCTGCATGTGACACCAATGATGTTTATAAGCCTGATTTCCACACGTTACGCAGATGAGTTTGTGTGTGTGTGTGTTAGGTATACATGTCGCGTGACCATAGTTCTCTTACTGCACTTTCTTGTTGATCTGAGATGACGACCTCAAACTTAGATTTATTTGTAATAGTTCGGGAAAAAAATATTTTTTAAAACAAGTCCTTTTTTGTATTGTTTGTGCCAAGTTTCAGCAAATAAGTAAATATTAAAAAGTTGTTCTTGAATATTTTGTTCTTAAAAACAAATATTACAACACAGTAAATGTCGCCTTTCTGGATATTTAGAGAATCTTTGATATTTTCATTTTGCTCATTTGAAATTTATCTTATTCAAATACCAGTCCCACGCTTAAAATGGTACGATTTTTATCAAAAAATGTAAACAATTTTGATATTTGTTTTGTTGAATATTTTTTTAAAGAAATTTGTATAATATTTACTATAAAAAATGGGTGATTTTAGAAAAACACAAGATACATATTTATTTTAATTTAGAAACATTTTAGTTTTTGCATGAAAATCATTTCTATTCAGAATAGGATCAGATAAAGTACTTTATTTTGCGTTGAGTAAAAACACTATTTTATTTAACTCGTCGCTTAGAAAAAGAAATTTCAAATCTTAGCGGTTATTTTTTTTGTTTTAATTATTTTTTTAATCACTCTTAGATAAGACATAATTTTTAAAAAAAGTCTTTCAGAGTTAGTTTTAAATTGGGGACCAAGTTTCTAAATTTCTGTGATGCCTGCAAATATGATACAGATCCAGATCTGTTTTTTAAATCTCACTTGATATTTTTATGAGGGCTGTACTGTATTAGGTCTTTTACCAGAAGCATTTTTTTATTTTCTTTGTTAATATATTTTTCTTGAAGCTTCTAGTAATTATTTAATTATTTCTGCATTTATTTAAATCACTGGCTGTCTACATTTCAGAGTATATTTATTTCTTGTTGAAGCAACAAAACATTGCGGTTGTTACAATACAATAATATGTATATATATTTTTGTTATAATAAGAAGAAAGATATTTTTTGTTATTTTTGAGGTTGTTGTTAGTTTTGGCCTTTTTGGGAACGAAATTGCGTTCGTTGGGATGCGCTGATATATGGCAGCCGCTCGTATCGCCCGTTTTAAAAAAAATCCGTTTGATCAGTGTAATAAAGAGTCATCATCAGGTTCACTGTTTTCTTTACAGATAATAATATCTAAAAAAAGATAATCGTCAAGTTGAAAACTGTCAATATTGCTGTAGAATTGCAGTAAAAAACACAATTTCCAAGGATATTTTGAAGAACAAGTTGAGAGCTAGCAGTCGGTTGAAAACATCTAGTTCTGCTCAACTTCTAGTGAAGAAAAACGATTTTCAACTTG
>JAAAKO020030892.1:0-13356 GCA_010015015.2 Bolitophila cinerea | reverse complement strand
ATGTTTGTAATATTTCTAAAATATTCTGTAATATTTGTAATATTTGGAAAATATTTTGAAATGTTTGTAATATTTCTAAAATATTCTGTAATATTTGTAATATTTCTAAAATATTCTGTAATATTTGTAATATTTGCAAAATATTTCTGTAATATTTGAAAAATATTTGCACTATTTGTAATATTTCGCGAATCTCTGGAATATAATCAGAATCAAGAATATGGTGTACAATAAAAAACGAGAGGGAATTGCCGGTATTACAGCGAGTCTTTCGTTAAATTTTTTTTTTCTCTGCACCACAACAGCAAAGGGCTTGATTGCCAATTAGTTGTTGAGCCAACTGGAAAATATACCCGACGGTAGCGCCAACCATAAAAAAAACACACACAAAATAAAGAACGGAAAGGGTTTTCATTTAGAAGATTCTGCATGCTGCCGCCCAGATACAAGATAGGGGTTAAACAGTGACAACGCGCTATGTCTAATTGCCAGCAGCCACAGCCGCAGACACAGCCCCCTGCGTGCGTCGCGGCCGTCCGCCGCTACCGCCATTACGTGCGTGTGTCGCGTGTCGCGTGTCACGCAACGTGTTTTGCAAACGGTTTTGAATAAATAAGTATTATGATATTCTATTGAACGCTTTAATTGCGCGTATATATATATATATATATATATATATATATGTATATCGTTTCTTCTTTTTTGCGGTAATTGCAATTTGGTTTAAAACGATGAGGCGAAGCGGGAGCGCTGCGCACGCCCGCCAACAAGACTCTTTAGCCCGAACAAATGCCGTAGGGCGCCTTATAGAGATATTGTGAACTGCGAAGAGAGTATATATTATGTAATTGAATGCACGGCCACCCGTGTATAAGTCTTTATATGCGATTAGCAACAACAACAGAATACATACACACACACATACACATACACTAAAAACTCTCGCTCGCGGAGTGGAGGGTGCCACATACACACTCGACATCATTACATTGTGCGGTTGATGGAGTTCTCAAGCAGGGATTACATAACGAGATTTAAATTTTTATAATATAATTTGGTCGGAGCACAGAAAAGCAATGCTGGCTGGTGTTTAGAGCGTGTTTGTGGCTCTCTGTGCGTGCGTATTGAGCGGACATTTGAAGAGAGAATGCCTTTTAATGTCAAGCATCAGGCGAATTAAAAATGCCAGGATATTTTTCGGTGCGGCGAAAACATGTTTGCATTATGCCAGTTTGGCTATAGTGCCTTTGAGACGCCTTATCATATGGATGGTTTTTATGAGTCTGGTTGCGGGTTACAATAAAAAGCTCTCGAAACCTAGCAAAGCACACGAATTATGCGAGAGATACAATTAGTTGTTCCTACTGATCGTTATGTGTGTATTTATTTATTATTAATTGTCGAGAGACCTTACAAGTGTGATGTATACATTTTTATTGCAAACATACAGCATTAAGGGCGCGTTTTGGTAGAAAGACAGCAATAACTTTTTTTTGTTAAAAAAAAAAAAACATTATCACCCATTTGCCTCACTCCGCGAAATAATTAAAATTTCATACGTAAAGTGCAAGGCCCCTTAAAAAAATGTGTGTTTTTTATTATCATATACAAATAAATCGATCCATTTGTTTGCGGTAATATTTGTGTGAATCAGTATCTCTACAATTGAACCACCTCATCTGCCACCACCACCATGTCGCACACACACACATACACATATGCAATCACACTTAAAATCGCGCACATGAAAGGTTTTACGTATTTGTTGTTGTTGTTTTGGTTATTGTTGTTGTTGTTGTTGTTGTTGTTGTATTTATATACCTTTTGCTGTCGTTGTAAGACCACTGCAATTATCCGAATTGATGCGCGCGTCCTTGACACGCAATGATATAAAACAATGGTCGTTCAATTAATCTTGCATTAATGCGTGCCCGCTTGCAGCATGTTCGCACTTTGTTGCACACGCAATCGAGCAACATATATATTATATATATATATATACTCTCAGATATACAATTTAACACTAAACGTAATTATTCATGGCGAATTCAACAATAATTCGCATTGACAACGAATACACACTGCCGATATACATATATGTAGATATATATCTAGATATTGGAATGTTTATACCGAACGGACACTGTTATTGTATAGTACACACACTCCCGTAATATTTACCATGTATATTAAATGAATGAATGATTCCAATGCTCAGGCGTGCACGCTTGTATATAAATATATAAATAAATAAATTTAAAAACACTTAATAAATATCTCTTGAGCGAGCTGCGAGCGGCGCACACAACAATTCACACATAAATCAGAGTGGTGGAGTTGCGTCGTCGTATTATTTGTATATTATTGTATTTATCCATCATCAACAAATTGCATTGCCGCCAAGAGACAATTTATGATTTGTTTTGTTCGCGGCGAGCACGGAACGAAGAAAACTTAGAGCGTCAATAAAGATTGCGATGAGACCGGCGAATCGAATCATTTTTTTAGGCGAAGACGACGGATTGCGTATTAGTATATTATTTACACTTTTCGAGGCATTCCTTGTTGAGAGAGCACTTTAATTCCGTTCGGTCGAGACGCACACGCGGATAAGTGACTCATACACTGTGTGTGAGCGTGTGTTTCTGCTACGCGACGTGGGCGATTTGGCGCAATTGCATTTATTTGCACAGTGCAATTTTTCTATCATTTATATATAAATATATTAATTGCTTTTAATAAAACACATTCGGCGCACTCGATTAAATACAAATTAAATTTGACTCTGCAAAATTGCAATTAAATTAAAAGCACACTTAAATACGAGAATATAATTTAATTATATTATTTAAAAATATATATAGGAACCGATTCTGTATATACACAAAACACGGAGAACGCGCGGTAAAAAAGTTTTTCTTTTGGGGGCAGGCGGAAAAACTAAACACAACGAGAACGAAAAGTTTCGAAAACAGAAAAACGTTTTTTTTGTGTGTGTTGTGTTGTGTGTGTGTCGGTTTGCGCGCGTGTGTGTCTTATTTTCCCGAATGTCATGCAAACACTAAAAACCCCGTGCGGCGGCGAGCGTACACATTTCTGTTTTCATCTGCACCAGTGTGAGTGAGCGCACGCTCGTTTGTGTGTGTGTGTGTGTGTGTGCGCGAGTGTTTGTATAGTGCTGCCATCGAAGTCGGAGTGTGCGGCTCTACAAACACATCGTAGAGCAGAGAAAACATTATTTCTGATATATATATATATATATACATATATATACACGATATATACATACATATAATATGTATGGGCGGCATTTGAGCGAGAGTTTGGATGTGTGAGTGTAGCTGAGAGTGTATGTGTGAGCGCAAAAGCACGTCCGTCGCCATCATCGCAATATAGAAGTGTACACACACACACATACGCAATCACATATTCTCTCGAGCTTGACTCTACGATTCATGATAAATGTGTGTATTTCGGTTTGTTTATGTGTGTGTGTGTGAGCGAGTGTTTGAATACAACACAAAATTGAAGTAGGTGTGAATATTTTGCATGAGTATCATATGCCTATAGAGAAATATATGTATGTGTGAGTGTTTTTCGAAAAAATGTGTAAAGAGAATTTATGTGGGAAAATTTGCACATATCAAAATTTTGATGATTGTGGAAATTGCGGATTCGTGATTCTAATGTGTTTTTGATTTGTTTTTTTATTATTTAAATATTATACAAATTATTCTTATTATATTTCATAAAAAATATTATAAAAAATATTTTTTTTATAATTATTTCAATATTTAAAAATGACAAAAAAAACACAAAAAAGCATGCAAAGTCTATGCAAATATTTGTAAACTTATAAGAGTACAAACCCACACACGCATACAATTTCCTATACACAAACACATATATAAACACATATATACACAACACACACACACATACACAGGCAGCTATCGTAGCTTGGTTGGATGGCATATATCGCTAGGGAAAATCTATCATACCGATTCCGTTGGTATTAGTGAAAACTGTCAGAGCGAATATCACTCAACAATGAGCAGTAAAATGCTCTTTATGTTCAGCACATTTATCATGCAAGGCACACGGCACGGCTAGGCAGCCAGCGGTGTTCTCGTATGTATATATATACACGATATATACACATATATATATGTACACGAGAGTGCGAGTGTGAGTAAGTATGTGTGTGTATACTCGGATATGTATGTAGCTCACTATTTTTACACATATACAACGAATAATATATAACGTTATACGTTCGTCGTGTATACACACACACACACATTGGAAATACTCGCTGTGCCAGGAAGGTATATCCTGCGATTGCGCAAAGATATGCGCCGCGCTCCGTTCATATACTGAACATATGTGTGTGCACAATATATATTGTATATATATATATATTTATATCGAACATATACACAGCTCACGCGGCTGTTGTATCGCATATATATACTATATATCCTACATATATACACACACACACAAACACAATGTCATAATGAAAATGGACACTGTTTTGCGTGCCCCAGTATGATATGACAGTCGACATTTTTCTCGTATATATACGTATTGTACTGAATATTTTTAAGCTTGATATACATATATACTTATATATACGAATGTGTGTATAGAGTTTTTCCATGGCACTTTCGAGTTTCCCTTGATGCACCCGCAAAAAGTTTGGCAATGCCGGACATAGCTGCTGTCGCAACCCGCGCAATTTTTGAATACATATTTTTATAAATATGAAAATAAAAATGGGAATATTATGTTTTGCATGAATTCAGGCACAAACCCCATTTTACGTGATTGTTTATACTTTTAATTTTTATTTTGTATATATGTTTATTTTATTTTACTTTTATAAAGCATAACATATATTTCTGATTAATTTAACCAAATTAACTCAACTTATTTTAAGGAGCAAATTAAAAAATTATTATATTTTTTTTTTATTAGAAATTTGCTTTATATATTTCTGAAATCAAAATATTTGCTCCTTGCATTATTGAGATTAAAATATTTTCGAATTTCATGTTCAATTCGTTCATTGAGTTTGTTTTTTTTATTGTCATTACAGATTCTCTGATTGAGCTAGTAATAAAGTGTCGAAATAATTAAAAAAGTCTCTAAGGACAAAAAAAAAATACAATAATATTTTAATCTCAATAAATTTATATATTCAGCAGATAATAATGTGTCGAAAAAATAAAAAAATCTCTAGTGACAAAAAATACCAACATATGGACATTTTTTTTTTTTATTAATTCACATTTCACAAATTGTTTTAAATCAATGTATGGCACAATAATCTTAAACTATGACAATGATTGAATATATAACAAATATCACAAATAATATATGGCAGAATAATTGACTAATTCTTTTTGAATCCAAATTTAAAATTTGATATAAGACAAAGATATCTAAATTTATTCAATTAAAAAATACAATTTTATTATTTTTAACTACAGGAGAAAATTTTAAAATTTTCTAGAAATCCCAATTCTGATATGTTTATAGATACTCGTTTTTGTTTTAAAATTGCAGTTGAAATTGATATTGATTCCCTGGAATTAACGTTTGGATGAAGTGTTATGGCTTACATCGCTTAGATTAAAACCAATATGTACGCAAGATTTCATTTCATAATATTATTGATTGATATACCAAAAACTGGAATTTTAAAATTGATTACCCATGATAAATTGGTAGGTCACATATAACTGTTGGTTTGAAGTCTCTTTATACTTTTTATACTTTTTATACCAGAGTAGGTAGGCAAAAAATAGAAGTGAACACGATTTGAAGATATTTAACAATCTAAATAGTGTTAAATAATTTTTAAATGTAAATATTTAGCAAATGTTGGTAGGAATGGCAAATTTCAAATAAAAAAAAGCATATACTTAAACGATTCTTATACAATTTCAACATTTATTCATATATTCAACTACTTTTCAGATTGATTGTAAGAATAAAATCCAGCTCCTGGTTTATTCACTATATTGGAACCCACGATAATAGAATTTTGTTCCAATTTCTACTCCCAAAAATGTATGTACCAAAAATAGTTTAAAAAATCTCAATAAAAGTATTGATACTAAAATTACCGTTGGTATACAATAAAATAAATTGTCTTTTTGAAAACGATTAAAATATGTTACATATTTTTATTATTGTAAAATAATAATACAGTAATACTGTAAAATGTGGCATTTATTTTATTATGACACATTTTTGAATTATTCGTTTTACATCGTAATTTTGATTTTTGATATTATAAAAAAAAATATTTCTTGGTGACAATACTTTATTTTGTATTTATACTAATATATTTTTCAATTAAAACGTGAGACGTTTTTTGTTTTTTTCCGTGGCAATATTTTTTATGGGTAAAATAATTTAATCACGCTTTTTTCTGATAATAATTATTTATTCATGGTAACACAATGGGCGGTTTTATATATTATGCACAATTATTATTTTTGACACGATTTTTATTAACCCATAACTAAAAAGTCAAGCTACTTTTATGGAAATATTTACCTAACTTTAATTTATATAATCAAATATTAAGAAATTTAAAATATCATTGAACTCTTTATATTAAAAAAGACAACATTCACAAAAAAGGAATTGTATTTTTGAGTATTGGAACTAGACTTTTGTTTCTTTTTTGGGCTGGATTTAAACGGAAAATAAAATTAGTTTAATTGTATTTATTTTATAGTTGTTTATAAAAATAAAAACAATTTTCAATACCTTCATTATTATTTTGGATTTTTACTAAATAATGGTAGTTTTTACTCATTAGCAGTGCAACCAAAATATGTAAATACATGTTTTTTCTAAGACATCGTATAAGAGTATAAACTAGTTACAAGTGAGCTTTGAGTTAAGCTGGTTTTTTGTTACCTATATTTGTTTGTGCATATTTTTGCATATTTTACTCATAAATGCAATTTTTTGCAGGTTTTGGTCTTAGTTTTTTATATTTATTTTATATTTTTAATTTTTATTTATCATATTTTTACTTATTTTGAATTATATAAATATTATTTAAATGATTTATTTATTTCAATTAAATATATAATTAAATTATACAAAATAAACATAATATGCAATGGTGCATTTTGTCAATTTTTCCTCGAAATAACTATTTGGCCAAAATGCCAATTTATTCAAGTGGTAATAGGTAAAGTCTACTTCTATAAAATAGAGTTATTGTTGTTGTAGCGGTTGTTCATATTAGACTTTTTATTCACCATAAAACATTATAAAAGGAAGAGTGGTTTAATATTACAATTTTAAGTGAATATTTTCCAATTTTTGGAGCATTTTTCATTATTTTAAATGCATATTTTAAGCACTTAAATCATACATTCAATATTTTTGGTTCTCCTGCTTATTAGTAATGTTATATCAGTAAAAAATGTTTCATTTACGAGTATGTATTTATTATTGATGCGGGTACCACGAATCGACCTTTTTCATAATTAACGTGGTAAAGCAAACGATTGTTGAATTGAGATAAGACCACGTAATAAACATTATTGTGTGCTACTTTATTTAATACCTAGTGAAAAGATTATTTTCAAAGAGGTTACGATAGAAAAAAATTGGAATCAGAAGTATAACACTTTCTTAAAATTATAAATGTTTTTAAATTGTAATTATAAATAACGACATTTTTGTGTATAAAAACGTGATTCTGAATTTAATTTTATCATTCAATTCAGTGAGGAAAATATTGATAAATTATTTTCTAAAGTTGCCTTGCAAAATCTTGCAAAAAAATATATAAATTCGATTTTGTAATCATTTTTTTAAATTGTAATTCGTATTCTTATAGTTTAAAAATAATATAAAAACAAATCCTCAAAAAACAACCTTTAAAATCATTTAAAAAACAATAAATATACTCCTTGCGTTCTGATTGTAGTCCACTTTTAATTTAAACTTCAATTGCTTCTATTATGCGTAAATTTTTTATTGAAACGTTAACTAACGATAAAAATTGTATTTTAACTTATTTGTTAAACTTGCAGATATTGATCCTATCTAAATTCATAAAAAGAAAATATTGCTACAATCCAAACAAATCTCAAGAATTAAAAGACTGCATAATGAATCAGGCTGGCAGAATTTTAACTTCAAATTCAGTGTTTAGTTAAAATCTTGAAAGAACTTTAAATTCGAATTACATTCAGATTATCGCGAGATAATTATGTTAAAAACACATATAAAAAATGAAGACGGTGCTAAAATGTAAATCAAATGCTCGCGCTTAGAATTTGTGAGATTTTAGTTTATTAGAATGAGGAGAGTATATATCACACCCGAGCATTCCGCGGCCAACGCAAATCTCTCGTAAGTTTCATGTTTTTTATTTAAATTACTAAAGATGTTTTTTTCATAATGTCAAAAGAAAAAATAATAAAAAATATGATCACAAAATTTAACGCAAGAATTCCTGAGAAATCTACAAATCGCATAAATGTTAAACCCGACACTTGCGCTTGAGTGTCGCAGCGTCAATGCGCGCGCGGTGCGTTCTTTTGGAGCGCGAAATAGAAACCATAACATGTCCAAATTTGTGTGTCTTAAATATTTTATATACATTTACGAGTATATTCTAAGAAGTAAGACGTGAAACTGAAACGGTGTATATTTGCTATAGTTCTGGCGGGATCGTGTGGCCAGCGCAATAAATAATCGCACGCATCACAAGATCGTGGCTAATTTCTCTGAATATATATGTATTATTATATATGTATACATATATGTGTTTTTGTAGTGTATATGAGTGTGCGCATGCTCGTTCATAGAAACATATTATAGAGCAAGAGCAATAACGGTTGTTTCGTACAAGTTTATATTTTGACAAAATTGTAGAAGATGTATACGTTTCCAGCGAAGCGAACACGATAAGATCTACAATCTAAGAACAGTTGCGGAACACACACACACTCAAACAAACTTGTCGGAACATTTCAATAAAAAATAATAAAAAAATACGTTGTTATACTTTTATTCTTTCGTATATCTTTGCTATTATGCACACGAGCAATAAAAAAATGTTTCACCTTAGCATTTAATTGGAATAGCAATAAAACATATAAATAATGGATAATTATAATAATTAAGTGAAAAATGTAAAGTGTATAATTAAGACTCTGCATTCAAACGATAGATCGTTGCGTGGAAATGTATATTATGTATTAAAATATATGTATATGATACATATATGTATATATGTATACCGCTCTCGCAGATAATAATCGCGGAATTCCGCATAAATGAATTTATAATATCGAGTTACGAACTTTGTTAGTTTTATGTAATTATAACATTTTATGCTCGCGATGCTTTCATTGTGTTTTTTTTTGTTATATTCACTTTGAATTTGTATCATTTCACAGTTTTCTATTTTTTTTCGTTTATGCTTTGTTTGATTGATGTGGCCGCCCCATGTACATGTATATGCACATAGGTAAAACGTACATAACGGGTATTTTCTTAATGTCCATCCTAATCTTACCGAAAATGCGGTCAACATTATATATAATGTACATATATATTGTGTCCAATGAATGCACGCACTTTGCGATGTATACGCAAGAACAGCCAACCGTAAAAAGTTACCTGAAAAAAAAACAGAAAAATAATTAGAAACAGACACATAGAGAAAAATGGCTTTTTTACAAATATAAATATAATATAATAATTGGATGCTACAAGTTCGACGATTCTATATATACCAAAAACTAGTATCTCAATTAGGGCGTCAGATGGTAAAATGTGCGTATGCGTATAACATGTTTTTTGGGCTTGGGAACCGAATTGGGACATTCTCCATTTTGTACAAATTTTTAGTATAATTGAAACGTACACCTTTTGTGTGCCAGCGCGTGTGTGTGTGTACGGCTTCTTTGAAGGTATATATCATATAGGATTTTATATATATATATATACAAGATAAAACACACCTTAGAGTTCAACCCATGATTTTATTTCTGGCAAGGACAACGTTTCGCGGCGGAGAGGCTTTTGAAGTGTAGAACGAATTGACGCAATGTTTCGACGCCTCTTTATTTGCTCAGGCAAATTCGTGCTCAAATTTCGCTTACCTTGGACTGTACCAAGGCTATTTTTATAATTATTTTGTCATGCTTATTTTTACCTTTACAATCGAATTTTACATAAAATGGAGTAGTTCATTGCATTGAGCTTATATTGTTGAACATATAAACATTTTAACCAATAATTTTAAAAGAATAAATTAATCATTGAAATAGATAATCTGTAAATAATATTTTTAATCTTTATTTTAAAAATTAAAAGAACATTTCCAAATTTCTACTAAATTTAAATGAACACAGAAAGAAATAACAAAAACTATTTTTTTTACAGAAATATTATTAAGTTTTCTGAAAATAATTAATTTACGTATGTTTATAATGATTATGTTAAATTTACGAGAAATAGAAAAAATAAAAGTTAAAGTCATTTTATGACTTCAATGACCATTTTTATATTCTATAATCCATACGCTATAATAAAATTTGAGGTAAACATAATATATTTGGTACAAACATAACTTTCGTCCATTATATCTGCCCTAAGATTTATTTTTTTAGTTATTAAACTAATTATTAAATTGAGTTGGAAAATAAAAATTAAAATAATAATTTAAAAAAGAATAAAGGAGATTCATACAATTTCTGATAAAAAAATATGTAATAGCATTGAATTTGACAACAAAACCCAACGTCACCTAATTTTAGTAGTTATTATGTTTTTTTTATATTATCAAAAGCGGATCATTTCCAAATTATTGCATTTTTTTCCTAACTTTTTTATCTCAGCAAAAAAGTTCCATAATTTGGTGTTGCTATTTAATAATTTGAATTTAAAATATATTTTATTTTTTTTCGAATTATTACCTGCTCAGACATATAAAACACCCATAAACAAATTATGACATGCGTTCGGGTGCCAAAGGAAGCAGATGCCATTTCTTAGCATCGTGGCCACACATTCGAGCACCTTTCTTGGAGATATTATATACTGAATATATAAAGTTAGTATTCACAATTCCATGAACTTATAATTTGTGTATATATATACGAAATATACACACGATAATTAATAATAATTCTCATTTCGTATAGTGCGCGCGCTTGCATTTTATTATATTATACTATATAACTATATATTGTAACAAATAATATAGCCCATCATATATTTTTTCAAACACCGCTGCTTGTATATAGTTTTTATAGTTGTATTGCCGTGTGTGTGTATTCTGTTTTTGTTGTTGTTGTTTCCTACAAATTTATCTATTTTACATCAATTTTGTATTACACATAGCGATCAAAGTTTTTAGTTTTTTTCTGTAATACACGTATATAATATCCCTTTTTTGAAGAGTAAATAATGGCCTACAGCCACTAATTATAATGTATAACGTCCGAATTTGATTTATTGCCTCAAATTGGAGATAACGTGGTGCGCGCGCGAGTATAATATACCCTATAATAATAATAAACATATATATATATATATATATATGCTATGTATGTACGTAGTTAGTTATACGACGGACGTACTACACTATTTTCAAATCGTGTATCCGTTCAAATTAAATCTCACCTGTACAAAACTGGTATTACCTTTATATAAAGTCTTTTGCCCTGTGCAAACATTGTGTGTGTGTGTGTGTGTGTTCGCGATGTTTCCAGAGATGGGATGTGCACGCGGAGCGCAGAGACCGTTCGAGGTTCCGCTTATAATAAAAATACTACAAATCTTGAGAAGAGGACGTGTACGCACTGGCAAGACAGAAAATAGGGGCTTATTACTGTATACAATGTACAGATAATACAAATGAAGTACGTATTTAATTGCGACTATTATTTTTAATAGTATAATGGTTATTTTGTCAAAGCTTGTTGTTTATTTATAAAATTAGAATTGAAATTTTATCTAAAAATATTTTTAAAATATTTTATAACAATGATCAAAAACTCGACAATTTAGAACTTACAAAAAACTGTAGATTTATAATTTTTTAAGAAATTAAACAATTAATGAATTTTATAAATAGACAATTTTTCAAATTTAAAAATCAAGAATTAATATAGAATTTTTGAATTTTAGAATTAATTTCTATTTAAATTTTGAAACGTGAAATTTCATGTTAAAAATTTTCAGTTTTTGAAAATTATTAAAAGGATTGTTTTTACAGTAACATTATTTTAATTTAAATAAACAAAATATAGAAAACCCTTATTTTTTCTATAAAAAAAACACTTGTTTTTTGTTGTTGATTTTAATTAAAATTCATTAAAATTACATATTTACTGTCAAATTAAAATACATTTCAAAGTCATAATTATTTTACATAAAAAAATAAAAAAATTCTAAATTCCGAAAATGGACAATTATTGAATTTCGATAAAACGTCAATTTTTGAAATTTGAATATCGGAATATAGAATTCTTTAAAATAGCATTTCAATTTTAATTTTTGAAATGGGAAACTTCATAATAATGTTTTAAAAATGGGAAGATATACGTTTTTAAAAATAAATAAAATGATCAATTAAACAGTAACAATATTTAAATGAACTTAATTCAATATAAAACCGCTAGTTTATTCGTTAAAATAATCCTTGTTTTTTCTTTGAAGAATTGCTTGTTTTTTCTTTCAAATATTACTGTTTTTTCTTTTGTCAATTCCTTGTTTTATTTGAAAATTTCATGTTTTTTAGAAAATATTTTTCTTTTTTTATTTACCAGCGCCTATACTAATACAAGAAATTGCTTGTTTTTATGTCAATTTATAGTAATAATTTTTATTTAAAAACTCTTAAAAATGATGTATTTAGTAAAATAACTAATATGAATAAAGATTGTATTTTAAACTGGTATTTCTGGATGTATATCTAAAAATTTAATCCATCTTTTTGAATTTCATTATATTTTCAAAATTATGATCATAAACTTTACAATTGACAATTTAAAAAAATGTTTTTCGGTACGGTTTTATTTTTCATATTCAATATATTAATATAGATGATTAATATAGATTTTAAACCTTTATTATTTAATTGTGAAAAGATAAATTTAATAATAAGGTTCTGAAAATAAAAAGATAAATGTTTTTTTTAAATTATTTCATCATTTTTAAAATAAACAGGATCAGTTTTTTAATAGAAAATAGCTTGTTTTTCTTATAAAAATATTTTGTTTTTTAAAATTTTTAATATATTTACATAAACAATATTTAAAAGAACAGAATCGCAGTTTTTTTTTAATATAAAATTTT
>JAAAKO020030881.1:0-13361 GCA_010015015.2 Bolitophila cinerea | reverse complement strand
GTTGCCCTTGTCATGATTCAGCGTGCTCTAGGGTGATTTTTTATTAAAAATATTCAAAGAATGTTGGTCATATATTAAAATTCATTAAATTCATATGTATTTTAATCTAATTTTTGCATTGGTCAAATGTGCATGAGATTATATGTGCATGTTATCAAATGTGCATAGGACTATGTGTTTGGGTTCAATTTTGAGTGGGATCTGGGGACCAAATGTGTGGGATCAATTGTAATCTATAATATAAAAAATTCATCATATTATATATTTTTTAATTATTAATTATTAAATTTTAATATAAATAAACCATTATAAAAATGGTTTTATTTCAATTGGATTGATACAATGTAATATTTATATAAAAATAATAATTTTATGCAAACAGGGGCAGATTTATAAAAAAAATGTACGCATAATGCATCTAAATGTCGATGAAGATAATTGTGTTTTCTACAAATTGTTTCTCTGTATCAATCATCGTTTTCCATAAATTTTGTTTTCAACGAATTTTTTTTCTGATTTATTTTCGGCATTTTTCATTTTTTTCTTTACTTTGTATTGCATCGAGGTGCTCCTTGAAAACTTTTGTCACCGCACTATTGCCATATACTTATCGTCAAACCACTAATTTCCTACACTCCACCGAGAATTTATTTATCTTCAAAAAGCGTGTAAATATATGTGAAAAGTATTAAAATAATATCTAGAAGTTCCTAAATTCAATGACCATTTCCATAGACTCTGTCAATTTCGAAAAATATTTTTTCTTGTAAATTACATATATTTATATTTATTTTTCATAATTTAATATTCAAAATTGTGATTTTCCAGAAATGTATACTCGTACCCTACAATCGAGCTTCGTCCACTCACGGTTCAAACAACCGCGCCCATAACCGTCAAACTATGAGTATATACCTCTTCCAACGAAATAGTTAATCGCTCAATTTACGTTTTTCACATGCGCTACACTAATTAAATGCACATTTATACAAATTGCATGTCCAACAAATCGTTAACTGTACGATCCAGCGCTTTTCTGATTTATTCGCCGGAATTATTGAGAGTATATGTATGAATTATCATACACGCATACACATTACACATAATATACATACATACATACATTTATGCATAATTTTTCAAGCTCATATATTTATATTCTGTTATTATTTTTTCCTTTTTTGTGTTTGTTGCACTGCGTACACAAATACACACATATCTACATCTATATATATATATACATAAATTGTATAATATGCTTGGTCGTGGATTTTAACAATGAAAAGTCAAATTCATGGCTAATATATGCGAAGCCACTTTTGGAGTCAGTGGACTGTGAATTTGCGAGAAACTTTGTGCATAAATTTTTTGGTGCCCGTTTTTTCCAATTTTTTTTTTGTAATTCTCTACATAAAAATATATAAAAGGGCATTGTAAATAATATTAATATACATTTATATATACACATCCGTACCGTATACGCAGATATATACAGTATATATACACTGGTTGAAGTGCATGAGCAATAAACAAGGTATAAACGGGAAAAATATTCTTATTTATATTCGAATTGTAAAAATTGTGTACAAGTGTGCCCGCATGTGTATATACATATAGTCCTTATTGGAATATATGCAATATAGTATATTTGTGGCCATAGTAATGCAAAATTTATCGACCACTTCATCATATAATCGATTGTGTATAGTAGCAGTACAGTTGAAACGGAATTTTCCTCTCGATAGACTGTTACAATGGCAAAATAATAAAATGAAACGCTTGTCTGGTTTCGAGTACTATATGATTTTCTATTTGAAAAGAATGGACGGAGCAGGAGCAGAGGAGGGTAGGTTTAATCGTAATATATGTGACCGCATGTTGCATTATTTTGCTTGTTGTTTATCTTACATTTTGTATCATATTTGTTTTCAATATTTATTTTTTGAATTAGATTATTATTATTTTATTGTTGAAATTATAAACGCACAGGAAAAAAACAAATTTGTAAGTCGATCCAGAAGGCTTCATTTTGACAACATAAAGATAAACGAAGGACATTTAATACAGATTTTAACTGACGTCGGAACTCGGCCACCCTTTTCTAAGTTTAGTTTTTTTTTCGAGCGGCAAATTGTCGGACGGCAAGTTGTGCGGCGGAAAATTGTGCTGCGGAAAATTGTTTGGCAGCTACATACAAGTAAACAGAAATATTTTGGAAGACAAAAATTATTATTAGTTGCTAAAGTTAATTATTAGTTAGGACCAAAACTTTTTAAATATTTTTTTCAAAAAAAATCCTAGATAATTGGAAAAATGTCGCATATTGCACAGATAACGCAGATTTTACTAAAAATAATCAACCCTTTAAAACAAACTATCTCTACTCTTTTTTTCTTCTTTTAGAGAAGGGTTACATGTAAGGAAGCAGATATTTTTTACAAAAATTACTTAATCTAGTGCCCCTTTTGCTCATTTAATGGTTTTGACTATATTTAGTCACCCCCTAATAATTGTTAGGAGAAAATTTAAAAGAATGCATTTTTATCAGCAACAAGTCAATGGGCCAAGTTTCAGCTCGATTGGATGACAGGAAGTCGGTTGATTGGCCCGTATAAGAATCTGCGAAAGTAAGCAAACAAGATCACAGACACGCAAAACTAATACTTATAGAAAAAATAAAATACGCAGGTTTGTTTTATTTAAATCATTTATAAATATTCTGTTTGCATTTTTTTTTCATAAAAAAAGTTTTATTCAAACTTTAACCCCTTCTTTCAAATCATCATAGAATGAAAAGTTAGATTAAGAAGGTGCAATTTTAAAAGTGATTCTGTTTTTTTATTTTTACTTTATCTTTATCTTTACTTTAAAAAAAAACTTATTTAAGCCTGTTTAAAACATTAGAAGAGTCTTTTAGCACGGGTTTGCTCACTATTTCATCTATTTATAGTTAAGATAATTATACCTTTAAAACATTCTTAAATCCACGGGCAGTTACGCACAGCCGCAAAAGTTATGGATAAAATACTGAAAAAAATATAAACTTAAACTTATTGATTTTGCAATAATATAATATTGCAGTGCGTAGGACTACTCTAGTGAAAATGCACAAAATTATCACGGATAAGAACATGTCGTACATCAGAATGTAGGTATTTTCTACACAAATACAATGAGCCTAGTCTGCGATCGTTCCTTTAAACGACCGTAGCGCCATCTGCAATAAAATGGTAAAGATCCGACAAAACACTACATTTAGCCGCGGAGCGCTCCTGCGGGTGTTCCGTTGCTGGACAGAGAATCTGCTTTACTACATGCGAGAGGGACCACAATGTGAGATTTTGCCAATCTAGAAGGACCTAATTAATAACTCAAAAAATTCTAAATACTACACACTTCAATATTTGGGTAAATACATTTTATTTTTGTATTCAAAATATTTATAGTTTTTAATAAACAAAAATTAGTGTAGACCTGTAGAGCAATACAAATATTATTATTATTTTTTTAAATGTAACTCGAAATGTAATGGATAAATCCCAAATTTTATCCTTGTTACGATTTAATTAAAAAAAAAAATGTTGTCCAAAAAACATAATAGTAACTGAATCGTACGTCGACATAAATTTAAAATATTTAGTTGAACATACGATTGAAAGACTTTGTACTGCACAATTTGAAGTCATTAAATCCGGCACAGCTACATATAATTCACAAAAATATATATTTAAATAGGAATGTGATGGAGTTGATTAAAGCCGTTACAAACAGAAACTTTCAGACGACAACTTAAGTGACGAAAACTTATTTAGAGTACCAATGGTGCCCATACAAATTTATGCAAAACATAATGGTGAAAAATTTATAATTTGTCAAAATCTAACACCGTCTTCTACACGATATTGCCGTCCAATAAAAATGTTGTTTATAAAAGAGACAAAGAAATTACCAATATACAAAATCAGATTTCAGCGCTCGATCAGACCACCATTTGTATAAATGACATACAATTGAAAATTATACCCATTTTTATTCTGTGTATGATTGATGGGAAGTTTTGCAGTGCATTGTCATCATATTCATCTTCACAAACTTGTTATATTTGCGGAGCAATGCCTAAAAACAGGAAAAATCCTGTTGCTCTGTCGAGGATGAACAGTGATCATAATATGCTGTCATTTGGTTTATCTCCACTGCATGCATGGATCCGTTTAATGGAGTGCTTGTTGCACATTACATATATGTTAGACTGGAAGTAAGAATTTATTTTTCGATATCATATCATGATTTCATTAAATGGATTTGACTAAACAATCAAATTATCTTGTATATTTATTGAATGTTAAAATAATTGCGGATAAACGGTAGATTTCACAAAAAAAAATTCAAAAGAGGTTTAGGGCGGAAATGGGTTTATTAGTTGATATGACGAAACAAGGATCTGGCAATACCAATGATGGCAATTCGAATATGGCCCGAAGATTTTTTCGAAATGCTGATCAGACGTCCAAAATTGAAATTATTAAAATGTCTTAAACCAATACTTTTTTATAGATTTTATACCATTATATGCATTCGAAAAATTTGTTGTGGCCACACGTACCTTATATTTAAAAAAATATGGATGGTATTACATGCCAGCTATCGTACACAAAATGTTCTATCGCGAAAAACATATTATATCAGCGTGTATAATTCCCATTGGCCAAATGTCCGAAGAGGCTCAAGAAGCTCGGAATAAAGACACAAGTCGGTATCGGGAGGAGTTTACGCGCAAAACTTCAAGAGTATATACATTAGACATACAAAAAACATTTATTTTAATATTTTTATTATTATATTTACACGAACGCCGACTTAGTAAACCGGTTACTTATTTCATCAGATCCATATATATGCAGTTTGCAAAAATCGCCAAGAACAAATCGTAGGTCTATAATTCAGGACGTGGCGATGCTCTGGACCAACATCAACCTGTATTTACCCAAATATTGTAGTGTTAGTATTTTTCGAGTTATTAATTAGGTCCTTCTAGATTTGCAAAATGTCACACTGTCGGACGTCCGCAGCTGGTGGGCCTAAAAAACTCAATCAGTTGCGTTGTTTGCGATCTACAGAACTTAGGATATTATATTTATTTTAAGCAAAAACGCAAAACAATCTAGCGCACTTTATAAAATAAAATTCTAGAAACCAAAAATCAGCTGCAGCCAAATGCATTTTCAGGAAACTTTTGGGGGAAAAATCGTAAATTGAAAGAAATATATTGCATTACAATTTTTACTCATAATGACGTCCCATTCGAAGAAAAAACCATCCGATGGATGAGAAATGCAGTCATGCTCTTCTATGTGTGTTTTTAAGAGTTTCTGAAATTAAGAGCTTTCTAAACAGATCATTATAATTATAGCTGTGAAGTTAGTGTCCATTTATTGTATTCAATTTGAACGGAATCTGATAGACATTGCCTCGTTTCTGTGAAATATTCCAACATGTCTGTGAGATATATTACAACTTTCTGATAAACATATGATATCTGGAAAAAAAATATATCACTGTTTCTGAACAACATTAGAATATGTTGCAATAACAGCAACAATGTCATCAAAACTTTTGCCAAATGACCGTTTTTATTTAAATAAACAATATAATACATTATTTAAACAAAAATAAGTAGTGAAAATATGTAATATCAACATAAACTCCATCCATCCAAACTAATTTTGAGTTTATGCACTTAAAGTTATACGACTTTTTAGTGCTGAACGTGTAAGACAGTGGTAGCTATCCCGCGTCCCTCCATGGTGTTTATTGCGGCCCGCGACATTTTTTTTCAATAAACCATCCATGACTATTTTATTTTTAACTTTCAAAAAAGAGCTTATTATAATAATAAAGAAAAATGTTATCAAAAATAAATTACCAAAACAATAATTATTTTTACAAAAAACGTTTTCCGTAATTTGAATAAAACCTAACAATTAAAAGTACAAAAAAAAATTGTTAAAAAAAACACAAAAAAATGCGTGCAAAAAATTAATTATAAATGTCACCAAAAAGAACTTGCAGTTGGAAATAATAGAATTCTAATGAATAATTCTGAGTTTCAACCGGTAGGTGAACCATTGTCATTTCCTATTAAAAATTGTCGACAAAATTGCGGTTGTGGAAACATGTGTTTCAACCAAGTATATTATTTGCCACTTTTAAATGTCATATCATGTGACATTTGTTTAGCATCAAACATTTGTTTAGCAAATTATTTACAAATAATCCTAATCGGGTTCGGATGGTCACCAATTAATTTTTAATAAATAGCCATTGATTAATAGTTATAAATGCCCTCCTAAACTTTTTTTGTTTGGACAGAAAGTTATTTTACATGATGGAAAAAACATGTTTTCTAAATGCTCCACAGACATTCTCAAATAACTTCAGACGACTCCGACTTATTTTTACTGGATAGACATCAATAATTATTATTTAACTTCTTTGTATGGTAACAAATTTTTGAGAACATGTTGTATACTATGAAAAACAGTATGATTCCCTAGTTGTACTTATTCATTCCTTGTCACCAACACTTCAGTAGTCTTCAAAAAGTTGTTACGATCTCACACTGCTATAGAATTGAGGTATGAAAACCTGTTCTAAGGCGAATATTCTTTAAATTCCAACGTTCCATACCGATATTGTCGACGCATATCGCTTTTGTTACTCTTCAACGTTCTTATAGCAATGCATGTCTGCTGATAAGTAAGAGGAGGTTGCTGGTTGATTCGTAAAGGAAGTTAAGTCTTTACTTATTCGGAATTATTATTATTTTATATCATTAGTATTAGCTTTTTCACGATTACACATAAACATTAACATTTGTGTCCTTATGTTTTCGAAGAACCAATAAATTAAGGAAAAATTAACTCTATATAAATGTTCCATTTCACAAAATATATAATCGAAAAATTAAAAAACCTAATGACAGAAAAGTTAATGTTGCTTTTTTATCCTGAAAAGCCTAATTCCGGAAATGCTTATGATATAAAAGATAAAATTTCAGAATTAATGTACGTAAATATTATTCTTTATTCTGACCATCTGTACTACCATCCTTCCTGCGTTGCAGCATTTCAATAAATTTTTAATTATGAAATCGAACAAATAACAAAAAATAATGAATTTGGTTGTCAAAATTAAAAGCATGCCAAATACGCCGACACATTGACAAATCGTTAAAATAGGTGTTTCCACCAACTTAACCAAATGCATGTCGATATCTGGCATTTTCACAATACAAATGCAAAACCCGACCGTTTCCACTTAAGTTGACATACATATATGGAGTTATATGACATTGTATGACGAACAGGCGGCACTTTTTAATTGGGCAGATGTTTCCAACAAAATGTATCAATTTGTCCTCAATTTTGACACCAAAGACGCCCGCCGCATCGGTAAAAACTCAGCATTACTGAAAAAACATTCTTTTTATTAAGAGATTTAAATTAATAATTTATTTCATTTTTCGAAATTTGGCAAAAAAATATGCATTTAGTTTTACATAACATATTTGAGTAACTCTTTTTTTTCAAAACTGAAATATAAAATTCGTGTTTCTCTTTCAGATAAATCCTCAAAATCAGTTAAAATGACAACAATATTTTAAGTACAGTAATATTTAGCTAATATAAGTATTTGGTAATAATTTAATTGTTTAAATTATGTATACCGATTGTAGTGTACGGATTTCTTATTCCTTCAAAAACAAAAAAACGCCACAAATCATCCAACACCGGATGAGTCCTCGCCCGAGTTGGTGGCCTGTCTCAGTGCTGGCGACACTAGCGCCAGATAGAAGCCTAACTCCTACCGCCGCCAGCCCATACGTTTGTCTGATCTAGCCTCTAGACAGAGCAATGAGCTCGGCCGCAGGTTCAGATTGACCGAGATCCGGTTCATCTAACTCGCGCGCACCTAATTTCCGTGGGCATACAGCGGCACTTACCGCAAAGATTCGAGGTGACGTTTCTTTGATGTCTTACACAAAAAAATGTATCCGAACGATCAGAAAATAAATGACAGACGTCTGATCCCGATATTTACTGATCTCTGCGCTCCAATGCGTGTGTACGCAACGAGCGATCTGCCTGAATAACCCGTACAAATTTTGAAAACTAGTTGCTTACGCAGCCGATTCAACAATGAGTTTTTTTTTAAATAATTTAATACATATATTTAACACAATAATATATTTCCTTGGCGAAAGGAACAGAAACAAATTTATACATAAACTAACAGCTATTCGCGACAGATTTTGATTACGATACGCGGACCGTCGTTTATCGTTTTTTTTAAAGTTTTTTTTTTCAACCGGTATTCTGGGCATTTACAATCCTACTTCACTCCGACCACAACACAAAAGACAATTTACCTCGGACGACATACACTGGGAGAATTCCTTTTAATTTCCAGTATGTTCGTGGATCGCCTTCCTCCGCCCTGGTTCCCGTCCGATGGCTCCTCAGATGCCGGCAATATGGCCGATGTTCTTTGCGGCCACCAAAATTGTAGCTCCTACAAAGAGTCCGGGGACTTCTTTCGCCTCTTTAGCACTGATGTGTCGCTCTGGGATCCGGCAGCACACCGGCCTTCTTCCCAAACTATATGGGCTGTCTCCCAATGACTCCACCAAAATCCACCAAACAAAATGCAAACTCCAAAAACACAGCTTCGCTCAAGCACGTCTCTACTAGTTACCGGTTGTGGTGTAAGAAACCCGCAACGTCAATATGGCCGCTCCCACCTCCAAAAATCGCGTGTTTTTTTCACTGACAGTTTTCACTGTTCCTTTTTTAGTGCTGGACTCGCATCTGGTACCAGTTTGATACTCAACTCCTAAAGCTGCGTTTACATCACTACAACATATAACAAAAAATGGGTTACACGAACAACTTGCCAACTGCGTACATGTGTTTCCACATCGAACGACTACTGTTCCGTATCGTTCTCTTCGGTCTGTCTTGTCGTTAACGCAAACGCAATCATTGCGCCAAGTTTGTTAAACGCTACACGATACTTGATACAATAATGGCGTTATAAACATGAATTATGATGAGATTAGGCACTTCTGGTCACACATCCACAGACCCTCTTTCGGTTAGCTGAAATTTTAAGAATATATTTAAGAATACCTGCGATAATGATAACGGATTAAATGCGCTTCTCAATTCTTTATTCAGATACATTGCGAATAATCACTTGCTGCATTATTTAAAATCTCTCGTTCTTGGGGCAATTACCTCCAATTCGCTATCTCTCTTGAATCATGGTCATATACCAATGCAATTATGACAGTTGCAATGTTGCAAATACATCATACACAAAATATAAATGCTATACACATCAGACATCACCAAATGCGAGCAGATTCTCGGATGTGCTGGTCTCGCTCATTACGGCCTGCCGCCACGCGAATTTTTAATCCGATATATATTTAGATCAAAGCGAACATTTACTATTTGTCTTGTTAGCATACTCAGTATGTTCTAAGAAACGGAGAAGACACAACGACGACAACGACCGACGCACACGCATACGGCACGCATACGGCGCTGCGCGGCCGACGCATACCGCACAGATGTGCAATTCAAGCAAAAATGATCTCTCTTGGCCAGAAAGAATTTGTTTTGATTGTTGGTTTTATTTATTATTCATCTGCAATTTATGAATATATCATATAAGTATTTGTATATATATATCATTAAATGAATACATTGTACAGCAGCTTAATTTATATGGGATTCAAAGGAAACATATAAACATTTTACGTTTTACTATATTATTAAATAAAAGTGGTATAAACGTCGACCGATGGATGATTAACTTTGTTTCTTAGCAATTAAACACGAAACGAGGCAAATACATCTTCTCAATAAATATTAAATTTATATACGTCAAACGTGTATTGTATAATAATAATAATAATGTATGTACATTACCTATGTGTGGGTACATATAAAATTATTTATATATCTATATTTTTGCAAAAGTGCATAAAAATAACGTTTGCGCGATTGCAAATGCGGTCGAGCGCACTCGTACTCCTAACGAAACGTCGTAAATATCTTAATTTAATTTATGACCGCAACCGCGTCGTTGTCGTCGGTCGTCGGTCGACGTCTTCGAACGGAAAAAGCGTGCGTGTGACGCGAGTATGCGCGCGCGTGCGCTTGTCGTTCGCAGGTCATTGGTACATTAGTGAGGGACGACCTTGACTTTCGGCTAAAACTAATGAACCTGGTTTATGAATGTGTGTGTGTGTATGTTTGTGATTTAATATTTATAGTACATACGTTATACATGCTTTCTAGAAGCAGTAATTTAGGTGTTATTGCACCCGCGTGCGAGCCGCGGGGCTCGGAAACGCAACCTGGATGGATGTCAGAGTGCGACATATGACGTGCGTTATCCGTGCTGTGCTCGTTTTGCCCGCCCTGTCGATCGTTACGAGAAGCAGGCTTACATATATAAAATATTGTAATACAAACGTGGATAACGTTTATGATGATTTCAGAAACGCATAAATCTTGTCTGTGTGTGTGTGTGTGTGGAATTCTCATTATGCGGTGGAATAGATTATAAAAGTGACATGTTTTATGTATTTTGTTTGAAATGTATGTCGTTAAGACACGAATCACCGCAACAAAATTACTTTGGTGGGTCAGTGTACTTTGGGTGAGTTTTGTATACCTTCCAGATTCAAATGGAGCACAAAGAGGTTTGACGTGAGCCCTATTTAGGAGAATAATTTAATAATTATAGTATTAGTCTTATACCCAAAAACCTCATTTAATTCATTCAAAATCTACACTATATACAAGATTAATTTTTGTTTTTTTAACGTATAATAATACAATTCTACATTATTATTATTAGAGCGTGAAAAATACATAAACATGCACCATAAATCCTCAAAAAATGCAAACAAAATAATAAAAATGCAGCAAAGAAACATACTGATATTTCGCACCTCAAAACATCCTGTTCCTCATAATTCAAATCATGTCCACAGCAAGATACATTTTTACACACTTCCATAGATTGTTATTATAGACATTATTCTGTTGAGATTTTTGTTGTTTTTGTAAAACAATGTGCGGCAGTGCGCTAAAAAAGGCATCAAATTTAGCTTATTTTATATAATTCAATATTATCCACCAAATATTTGAAAATTTCCACCAAAAAAAAAATATTTTTGTTCACCTAAAAATTCTAAAATGTGCTCCTAATAATATAAAAATGTATGTATAAATGTAGGTAACAAGTGTGCACCCAGACACTGAAACACCTTTCCAGTGGTGATAACTACAACTCACCTTTTCAAGTGTTTCGAATTTCTCGGAAAGTATCGTGAAAATCATCCCGGAGATTTGCGCCGCTTTATATGAAACATTGGCACCCGAATATTTGCAAGTGAGTCTTTTTCCTAATTTAATTTAAATGATAATAATTTAAATAATAATAAAATGACAAACAATCAATTGTCATCCAATGAATATTGAGACTGTGTGTCATGTATGTTCTGCTGGGGTGTGGTGAATTATTCTCAAGAGACTTAATCTCACGGCGTTTGAGCATTATCGCCACCGTGTATTTTGTTGTTGTTTTTTATGTTTTAAAAAATGAGACTTAACGTCAGGAAATTGAGAATTACCGCCAAAAAAAAGTGAGAATAATGCACAGGCGTACTGTGACTTATTGTCAGGATTTTTCGTGGCGTTAAATCACTTGAGAATTAGAATTAGTGCATTACTCTCACGATTTTTTTGTGGCGTTAAGTCTCTTGAGAATAATGCGCAGCGCTTGGCGAAACCATTTGGAAAAACTCTTGACGTTTGTAGAAGCGGTCCGTGGGTGTTCGACCACAAGTGGCTTCGTTCTTAAAGGGGCGATGGACTGTTCAAGTACCGCTCACTGTCAGCCAAATCCCGTCTTGCTGCTTCAGTCATTGACTCGCCCAATATTAATTGAATGAGTGCCTTAGTGCGTTTGACGAGTTTTTCGTCGCCAATGTGGTTGAGCACGCTCGCAACCTCCACCGCGAATTTCTCGTTCGGACCTTTTCCTTTCTCGATTCTTTCTCGCGATTTGGAAAGCTCTTCATAGAGAGTAGTTTAGATTTAGTAGCTTTCTGCACAACCGGGCTCTTCATCTCGGGAACATTAGATGCCGACAGATTCGATTCCGATTGTACCGAAACTTGTACGTCATACTTTTGCTTGAATAAAAGCGAAAAACTTGCATGTGCTGGCACAGAAAGCCGCAAGCGCTTGCTCTAAATAATTTGCTTCCAAAAAGACGCTTGCATGAACTGTTCGGGCGGTAGTCACACTATGCAAGCGTTCCAAATGCAAGCGTTTGCATGTAAGCAAATCACTTGCGGCAAGCGCTTGCATGAAAAGACTTTTTTGGTGGCCAGACTATGCAAATTTTGCTTGCATAGTCTGACGGCACCTTTAATTAATTAAGTAATTGCATTGATGCATTGATAGCATTAAACCATAAACTTTTTGCTCACAGTCCGACACGTTATCCCTATTAGCCACTACTTCGGTAGATTGTTTTAAACCTAGGAATTTCCGGGAATTTCCAGTTCACAAAGTATTTTTTAAACGTTTTAAAGGAAACAATTTTTGTCTAAATATAATCAATAATATCTTAATCGAAGTAATAATTGATTAACTGTAAAGTACATACAAATCCAGTGCAGCAGGTTTTTATAAAAAAAATATAATATGCATACGTCTATAATTGATTTTTTTTAACGGTCATTTAGAGCATATATTTGCTTTGTTTTATCTATATAAAAGTGAAAGTAACAGTAAATCCATTTTATTTAACTAATACTTACAATTATTCCTAGTTTTCATTTTAATTGTACAATTATACTATACAAATACATTTTTAATAAACAATTAACTCTGTCACTATATTTACACAGTTTAGCAAACTGAACTGAATATTAGCCCAGTCAGTGAGAGATTTTGCCGTGCAAAAGGTTAAAGTAGTTCTTTTTTTTTGAATTTTTTTTTTGGTTTTGGCTTTATTGAAAAATCAGAATTTTTGACCTTTGTACTAGTACTCAGTTCGCGCAAACTCGATACCAAGCGCGTTTTTGCACTGAAACTGAGGACTTTTTCGCGCTGATAGTAAAAATTTTTCAACACAAACTTAGTACTATATAGTGGGATTGATTACGACCGACGTCAGAAAAGTTAAGGATTGTCTTTACGTAAGGATTGTAAGGAGTGAACAGTAAGCACTGCTTAAATATTGCGATTATGACGAACGTCACCTTACGCGTT